>APFE030111062.1:9636-62169 GCA_000404065.3 Pinus taeda | reverse complement strand
ATCATAAATCCATGAAAGAGATTATTATTATAAATCCAAAGAATTGATATTAAAAATCAACTCTAAGGGATTAATATTGGGAACTGAAGAGATTAATATTATAAACCCTTGGATTAATATAATAAACATAAGAAATTATTAATATTATAAATCCATGCAATTATTAAAACCAAAGAATTTATATTATACACACAATGTATTGTAAACCCAAAGGGATTTATATTAAGCCCTAGGATTTATATTATAAACCTTATCGATAATACTATATCCTAGGAATATGAACCCTTAGATTACTAAACCCAAGGGATTGATATAAACCCAAGATACTAATAAACCCAATGGATTAATACTAAAACCCAAGGCTAAAGCCCATGGCGGGGCTATAGGAGAACATTATGCAGCAAAGGCAACTTCGCAAAAGATTTTGTGCACGGGGTTGTGGTGGCCTACACTGCATAAATATTCTAAAGCATATTGTAGGGAATGTGATGCATGTTAAAGAATGGGCAGATCATTGCGGAGGAACGAGCTGCCATTAAATCCTCAAGTATTATTGTAGCCATTTGAAAAATGGGCAATTTACTTTGCAGGGCCAATCCAGCCTCCAGAAAAGAAGACAGGTGCGCGTTATATCATCATTGCGACGAAGTATCTAACTAGATGGGCGGAGGCACAACCGGTGAAGGATTGTACAGGGTCCACAACAACAAAGTTCTTGTTTGAATATGTGTTAACCGGATTCGGTTGCCCAAAAGTATTGATGAGTGATCGCAGTATGCACTTCCTCAATGGAATGATCAATGCGTTGACCGAAGAGTTCTAGGTTTACCATCAGAAGAGTACACCATATCATCCTCAAGCTAATGGAACAGCTGAGGACTTCAATAAAATCTTGGAGAATGCATTGACAAAGGTTTGAAATGCACAGTGAAATGATTCGGACATGCGTGTATCAACAGTACTGTGGGCATACAAGACTACTTGCAAAAAGCTAACAAGTTAGACACCTTTTCGATTGGTCTACGGTGTAGAAGCCGTGATGCCTATGGAATATATCATGCCTAGTTTACTCATAGCAACTTTCAATGGGATGGCGAATCGCGAAGCCTTGGAAGAGCGGATTGCGCAACTAGTGGAGCTTGAAGAAGATAGATTCTTGGTTGGATTCCATTAGCAAGTTTAGAAGGAACGAGCAAAATCTTGGCACGATCAGCACATCAAGCTATGCACATTCAAGGTAAATGATTTGTTTTATTATATGATAGTAAGTTCGTTAAGTTTCTAGGAAAGTTTCAGATGCACTGGCTAGGGCCATATGTCATCAAAAAGATCACATATGGGGGCGCGGTTCAGTGTGCAAAGACGAACAGAGAACCTTATCTAGGTAGAGTAAATGGAAGCTGATAGAAGCCGTATGCAGGAGATCCGGTTCAATGACTATATGATGACAAGACAATCTTAGTGCTCTAGGCAGCTGTAAGGGAGTGGAGGACTATAAACTACAGTGTTTGGTTTTGGGGACTACGTGGCAGGGGATTTGTGCATAAAAGGGTGATGTCATAGTATCAGAAGATGTGCTATAGAGGGAGATACCACACAGCACAGCCATAAAATGACTGTTAGAGTCATTTTTCATGATTTGACAGCCAGGAGACAGTTAAGAGGAGTGGGTTGCCAATATTTAAGGCTAAAATATTTGAAGATCTGTTGCCAAATCATCATTAATTATTGAATTTTGGGGGGAACGGTTGGATTTGAATTCAAATTATCCTATAAATTACTTTAGTGCACGATGGGTGCCTATGGCTTGGTGCGTCTCTACCCATCATGGATATGCTCATCCATAGGATCATGCCCCTGCCGCATGAGGGTTTAAATATGGTCAAGGAGTTTGGCAGAAAGACAGGTAAAAGAGACTTGGCAGAGAAGATGAAAAGAAGTTTGAACTGGTCAAGAAGCCGCGTGGCTATTCCATCACATACATTAATGATCTCGTGGTGAAGATTTCCACCCAAGTATTGGTAGGCAAGGTTATGAGGAAGTGTCATGCGGACGAGGTTCCGGAGCCTGTGATCTCGTTAGCAGCATAATGCGCAAAGAGCATTCAGTTTAACTAGTCGCAGTACCTATGCAGTGAATTTCTTGCAAATTTTCGCAAAGTCCAATATGAGAGAAAGCCCTTCCACTACACATGGTTGTCGCTCTCCATCGTGCTGGTCACATGGGATCTACCGAAGGATAGCCAATTTCCACCATTGAAGCAAGGATTGCTGGAGGTTACATAGTTCACCTCTCTCTGTACCACGAAAGACCACTCACGGGTCACAGAATAAAATGTTTTCTAGGTGTTGACAGAATCGAGCTTCCACGTGGCCATAAACTAGCACCCAAGGTTGTCCCCAACCTTGAATCAACAGCTGTCTGCATATGCTAAGTTCAAGACAGACTTTCACTGCGTTTACATTTGGGCGCAGAAGGACCCGCAACAGAAGTGGTTCAATTTTCCATATTTGGTCACCGATGATGCTATACAGGAAGTGATTAAGCATTGGTCGACAGATTGACACTCCACGTCCGAATGAGATGCAAGTACTAGTAGAGGCGTGGGGAGCTTAGTTGAGAAGAAATAGAACGATGTAGCGAAACAGGCAGCACAAAAGTTGGCCGCACAGTGAAAGAAGGAAGCCGAAGAGAAGGCTCGAATGAAACAGGAGCGCACTGCAAGGGAACAGGCTGAACATGAACAACACGAATCTTAGCAAAGCGATAGATCCCCTTCACTCAAAACCGAGGAGGAAGAATAGTCTACGCAAGGCGGTGGTAGCGATAAGGGGCATAACACCCCATTTCGGTTAATAAAGTGCAGAGAACAATAGAAACAGGAGGGTTCCCGCAAGAAGATGAAGTCGGCTAAAATGCAGATGGATCCCATCATCCTGACAAAGGGAAATCTCGACGAGATCAGTGACAAGGTGCGTGACACTACAACCAAACTGTTACAACAATTCCAGTAACAATACATGCAGTTGCTGGGAAATGTCTAGAAGGATCTAAACAGTGCAGAGCCTCCATCAAGGAAGGAATGGTCACTGTGGATGCTGCAATCGTTGACTGCACAACCTTATTTGAACAAGTGATGGAGTTGTTGACGACCCTATAGGAAGACCCTAACTTGTAGAGATTGAATACACAGATCTGTGAACTCTAGCATAAGTATGATGAAGTGAGGGCGCTGACGCGCTCAGTTGCTACAACACAATGCCTCGCCAAGTTATAGGAGGGGAAGTAGCTTCTCGCACAGGTGGAAACAACTCAGAAAAAAGAAGCAATGCTTAAGGCCAAGTTGGGTCCTTGGTTGGAAGAAGCCTGCAAAGTCTCAACCAACATTTAGGAGAAGTTGACGAACTTGCAGTTCACACAACAAAGGATCAAGTTAGCCGACGAAGGACCAACTATGGAGCAGCTTGTCGAACAAGTGAAGTAAGCAGCTACACAGAGCGTTCCTGAGGTAGCAGTTATGCAAGTGGAGCTGGGGGATCTTCGCAGCAAGATCACTGTGCCAGCCGAGTGACTCGAGGGTGACTCACGACCTTTGTGTTGGGTGTATATTGGAACGTAGTCTCCTCGGTCAGTTTTGGGTTAAAAACCCAAGTCTTATTGTAAATTTTGATAGAAAGATGTCAAGTCTCTGCAAATTGTGGATGCAGAGCGCGTAGTTAGTTAGGAGTCAAAAAGGGATTTTATCCTCATTCATGAAAAGTTGAGTCAATTTTTTAGATCTATCCGTGGTCTGCGGACCATGGGATTGTATAATTAGCTGTGCCTTAGAGAGTCTAAGGCATATCTATGTTTTTGGTCTATTGGTACAACGAATGGAGTCTTAGAGAGTGAGCATAGAGAAGTAAGTCTTAGAGAGGGAAAAGGCTCTGCAGCTGAGTGCGCAAAGGCCTAGAGTAGTGTCTGTAGCGGAGTGCGCGGACCCTTGCAGTTCAATGCACAGGGAAGTTTTGAGTCTGTAAACTTATACTCACGATCAATAAAGAAGACTGTTGGAAAAATTCATGTGTTTTATCTGTTTACTTCTATTATTTATGTTTACATTGTATGTTGTGATGAAATGATGTCTTTATGAAATATTGATATATTGGTGTGTGAATTTACTAGATACGTCTTATTAATTGAGCACAATACTGTTGAAAAATGTGCAACAAGAAATGTTAAATTTAGAATGTGCTAAAAATAGACCTGTTAAAAATAGTATGTCTAAAAATAGCACATCTAGAAATAGTGGTTTGGCCAGTGAGGTCGTTGGCCACATTGGGTGAGAGGTGAAATTGCTAAAAATAGAAAGTTCTAAAAATAGCATTTCTGGGCCCCTTCCTATTTATAGCAGTCCCTAGTCTATCTATAGGAAGTAAAATTAATTTTGGTCTTAACAACAGTTGGAAATATTTATTAATTAATTCAATTGAGTTAATTAGTTCAGGAAATTCGAATTTGAAGTCTTTGTGAGCATGCACATGAGTTGTCCCACTAATTGAGGAATTTATCTTTAATTTCCTCCACTAATTGAGGGAATAAGTATGAGTTCTATAATGAGAGAATCAGTTGACTTAGTTCTAACTAGTCAAGTCCAGTTAGATTATTTTAACAATTTGTTAAAATAATAAAGTATAGTTTGTTAATGCTTGCATGCATGTGACAACTATTATTTTTGATAACTGAAAATTCACTCATGGATACCTGTTGCATGTCAGTTCTGTCAGAGACCGAGTTGAGATCAGATGTGGGAAAATGTACTATCAGATGCTTGGATATTTCTAGCAAGTATTCCTTGCATGGAGAAGGATATATTATAGGAGATTGGAGGACTTGTGGCCTATATATTGAGGCCTAGGTAGTCCATGATTTTCATCTTCTGATTGAAGACCATCAGAGTACAGAGAGCGCAGGATAACTTGAGAGCTAATTCTTTTTGTATGTGAAGAGGATTTCCACTCGATTGATAATACATGGTTGGGGTTTTATGTTGGTGCTTTCCCCTGGATATATCTTGTGTTATGTATGATTATTTCTCTTGATCAGTTATGCATGTGTCTACTTGATGTTGCTCATGAATTCGATTATGCTTCCACTTAATGTTTTGTAGAAGGAGAACAAGTATTATGCTTTAGGATATTGCATATATCGGTTTTTTCTACAGGTGAAATTTCTACATGGTATCAGAGCACAGGTGATTAAGCAAGAACAATATATTGAGAGGAGATTTCAAAGTTTTGAGTTTTGGGCCGAGAGTTTGCAGAGCATATCTAAAAATTTATGTACAAATTTTTTAGAAATAAATAGAATATTTGGATTCCTTACGTAAAAGTACCCAAAATTAAAAACAAAATCGGTTGAATTGGAGTTTGGATGAGGGAGATATCGCTGATTTAAAATCAGCTCCTTTTCCAGAAATTTCATGACAGCGGGAAAGTGGATATAGATTGATGTGCTAGCCAAGAACCTATATGCACTTGAGGTACAAGATGCATGGAAAACCTTGAGGAGAAAGAAAAAGGTTAGAGACTTGGTGGTTGAGAAGGAGGGTATATTACCTCTCAACATGCAGAGCCAGAAGAAGTCTTAGACGATTATGAAGGAGCCATGATTGGTGTAGCAGCTTCAGGGGGTTGTGGAGCAGCACAATAGGGGAAGCTAAGTGGAGATCGAGAAGAGACATCTACTCATGTAGAGACCTCCAATAGGGGGAAACTTCGCGCTAGGTGGGCTGAGGGATCGCATGCAACCATACCTCCAGGTAAGAGGTGGGGCAATATATAGTGATCGTCCCAAGGAGGAGGGGATGATCCTTGAGGTACCCAACTTCTTGGATGAGACCTTGCTACAGGAGCCGCGATGTCGAGTAGCAGGAACTGACTGATTGGGTAGAGACAGATGTGGATGGAGCGACAGAGAGAGCGATAGTGCAGGGAATCCTAGGACAACGCATAGCTAGCAGGTTGGAGTAATGCAAAAGGCACAAGTGTGGCACAGAGAGGTGTGCAATGGTGCGAGATGTATGGAGATGTTGCAGTAGCGCAGATGTCAGAGAGGGAGCACTTGTCAGCAACAGGTAGAGCTTCATCATGGGAATATGTTCCTAGCCCAACAAAGTGGTTAGTTGGGAGTTTTTTTTTCTAAGTTTTGTTGGAGCAAGTGGACCAGGTAGATGTGTTGCATGAAGAACACTCCAGAGTTATAGGATTGAGTTCAAGAGAAGCCTTTCTTGTTGAGAAGGAGTGTTGAAAAATTTGCAACAAGAAATGTTAAATTTAGAATGTGCTAAAAATAGACCTACTAAAAATAGCACGTCTAAAAATAGTAGTTTGGCTAGTGAGGTCATTGACCACATTGGGTGAGAGGTAAAACTACTAAAAATAGAAAGTTCTAAAAATAGCATTTCTGGGTCCCTTCCTATTTATAGCAGTTCCTAGACTATCTATAGGAAGTAAAATTAATTTTGGTCTTAACAGTAGTTGGAAATATTAATTAATTAATTCAGTTGAGTTAATTAGTTAAGGAAATTCGAATTTGAAGTATTTATGAGCATGCACATGAGTTGTCCCACTGATTGAGGAAGTTATCTTTAATTTCCTCCACTAATTGAGGGAATAAGTATGAGTTCTATAATGAGAGAATCAGTTGAATTAGTTCTAACTAGTCAAGCCCAGTTAGATTATTTTAACAAGTTGTTAAAATAATAAAATATAGTTTGTTAATGCTTGCATGCATGTGACAACTATTATTTTAGATAACTGAGGATTCACTTATGGATAATTGTTGCATGTCAGTTTTGTCAGGGACCCAGTTGAGATCAGATGTGGGACAATGTACTATTAGATGCTTGGATATTTCTAGTAAGTATTCCTTGCATGGCTAATTCTTTTTGTATGTGAAAAGGATTTCCACTTGATTGATAATACATGGTTGGGGTTTTATGTTGGTGCTTTCCCCTGGATATATCTTGTGTTATGTGTGATTATTTCTCTTGATCAGTTATGCATGTTTCTACTTAATGTTGTTCATGAATTCAATTATGCTTCCACTTAATGTTTTGTAGAAGTAGAACAAGTATTATGCTTTAGGACATTGCATATATCGGTTTGTTCTACAGGTGAAATTTCTACAAATACAAGATAAGTAATTACATGAAGAATATAATACAATTTGTTGTGTTCATTAAGTACTTAAGTAGATCCAAATAGATTCTTATCTAAGGACAATCTATGGTGCACGTAAATAAATATTTCACCTATTCAGGGTCCGCAAAAGCCGATTGTAGACCTTCACAAAGATCTAGGGGCCATTGAAAGGAAGTTACAGTAGCAAGCCCACAAGGCTTGTAAATATGCATGGAGGTATATCTAGGGCATAAAAAGTCATCACACTGATCTTCGGATGCGGAAACTTGGTTTCAGCATTCCCCCATACTACTTTGGGTAAGAGTTTAGTCTACACTGCGCGGGTTGATGTTGAAAGGGTCAATAGTGTTGGGTTTTGTTTGGCGCAATTAACTCTGAACCTGGGTGATGACCCACTAAGTCAACACCATGGTTGATCAGCGTCAATCATAAAAGCTAAGGGTTTAACATTATAAACCCAATGGATTAACAAAGCCAAGGGCTTAATATTATAAACTCTAGGGATTAATGAACTCAATGAATTATTAACATTATAAACCCAAGGTATATAAGCCCTAAGATAAATATTATAAAACCTAAAACAAACATGGTTAACTATGATTGACCATGGTTGATTTCTGTATTGAGACAATCTTTGTCACAATACCACGTTAAACCATAATTGACCATGGTTTACCATAATTGATTGTTATATTAAGAGAATATTTATCACAATGCAAGGTTGGACCATTTTTTACCATGGTTGACCATAATTTACTATGGTTGACAGTGGTTGATTTCCATATTGACATAATCTTTGCCACAATGTGAAGTTAAACTATGATTGACCATAGTTAATCATGGATGGGCATGGTTGATTAATATTCAAGTTAGATAAATATTCTTTATAGTAATGATATGGGTTGTGATATTCTATTAAAATGCTAGTAAGCACATCTAGTTTGTGATAGCTAATGTTTAATGGGACTTACAGTGATCCATTTCCGGATGGCAAATCAGATTTTATGCTGCTTACAGATACGATTCTAGTCGAGTCATATTCTGACTCACCGAATTAGTCGAGTCATATTCTGACTCACCGAATTATACATGATTTCACTGGAGCTTTAGCCAGAATTGTGGTATCAACATAACGCAGTTGATGGGCAGTTTCCTACAGACCAACAACATACATGCAACTCTTTAATAACAGATTGTATTGACCCTACATTAATACAGAATTAGGAATGGATCATGTAACCTGATTCGGAATCTATCATGTCGATTAATTGAAACAAGTAATGTTTCTTTCCCTGCAGTGGCTGCGGCAAGATTCTTGTATATATATTAATATGAATGTGAGTTGTTTGAGACCGTGGACATGGAGCTATGAATGGTCTCTATATTTTTGTAAACATCAACCATGTTGCTGTATTGTCGTCTCTTGTCTTCTTCTGCTGCAACAACTTATGATCCACGTGAAATATTGTTGGCACGACGGACCAACAAGTTCAGTTTTATATGTTTACGTTGTTTACTCACCGTATCTATGAAAGCATTGGGAGTCTTCCTTCTTCACAATGGCCTTTTTCAGCCTTCAAGTATACGTTAATTTACTTATAATACCTCTTTCGAAATGAAGTTTGCTTAGAAAAAAAGGAATAAAGTTTGGATCTCTTTTAGGAGTGTTATAAACTCAAAAAATTCTTATTAGCCATTCAAAGCATATCATATCATTTAATTTATAGCTATATAAATATTAGTTACCCAGTTTGAATTTAAATTTAGATGGAAATTGAAATCAGGAAAAAATGGACAGTGTATTTCTTAAATATTTGGATATATATATTTTTTTAATTACAATGATAATGCTTTTCATTTATTTTAAATTTTTAATAATTTTAATTATAATAATCACAATTCACAACAGAAAACAACACATTAATCTGTTTTTTCAAAACTCAAAACTCAAAAAAATTAATCTATCTTAATTTCGAAACTCTTTTTTATTTTTTTATTTTATAACTACCACAAATTTATTTAACCTAGTGATATAACCAAGGCTTCATTTGTATTTAACAAACCATTTACAAATATATAATAATAAAATAATATTTAAAAACTATTAAAACAAATATTATTATTATAATTAATAATAATTAATTCTATATATGTAAAAAATTTTTTAATAATAAAAAATATTATAATCATTTTAGAACCATCATTATATATTACTAATATAATAATAATTATTAAAGATTACATATTATAATTTAATATTGCTCACTATTATTATTAATTAATAATATTATTAAATAAGTAAATATAGATAAATAATTTTAAATAAATAATATTAAATATTAAATAATATATTATAATTACAACAATTATAATGATAATTTATAATTATAATATGAAGGTATTAATATTATAAGCCCACGATATCATAAACTTCATGAAATAGATTATTATTATAAATCCAAAAGATTGACATTAAAAACCTAAGAGATTAATATTGAAAATTCAAGAGATTAATATTATAAACCTTTGATATTAATATAAATGTAAGCAATTATTAATATTGTAGAACCATGGAATTAATAAAACCATGGAATTTTTATTATACACACAATGGATTGTAAACCCAAAGGGATTTATATCAAACTCTAGGATTAATATTATAAACCTTATCGATAATACTATACACTAGGAATATGAATCCTTATATTACTAAACCCAAGGGATTGATATAAACCGAAGACACTAATAAACCCAAGGAATTAATACCAAAAAACAAAAGGAATAATATTAAACCCAAGGGAGTAATATTCTCAAAGCAAGATATATAAACCCTAAGATAAATAGTATAAACCATAAAACAAACATGGATGACCATGGTTGATTTTCATATTGAGGTAATCTTTGCCACAATGTGACATTGGACCATGGTTGACCATGATCGAATTTTGTATTGAGGGAATCTTTGTCAAAATGTCACATTAGACCATGGTTGACTATGACTAACCATGATTGATGTGGTTGACCATCGTTCATTTTCTTATTGAGATAATCTGTGACACAATGTGACATTGGACCATGGTTTACCATGGATGACCGTGGTTGTCACCATGTGACGTTGAACCATGAAACAAATTTTTTCACAATGTAACCATGGTTGACCATGATTGTCCATGGTTGACTATGGTTTATTTTCATATAGAGACAATCTTAAACCCTAGGATTAATATTAAACCCTACAATTAATATTACTAATATTATAAACCCTATGAATAATATTACACCTTAGGAATATGAAACCTTAGATTAATAAACCCAACAAATTGATATTATAAATCCAAAGGGCTAATGAACCTAAGGGATTAATACTAAAATCCCAAGGGATTATAAACCTAAGCGAATAATATTAAGCCCAAGTGATAAATATTATAAACACAAGGTATATAAACCCTAAGATAAATATAAACCCTAAAATAAATATTATAAACCATAAAATAAACATGGTTTACCATTGCTGATCATGGTTGATTTTCATTTTAACACAATTTTTGTCACAATGCAATAGTGGACCATGGTTCACCATGATTGATTTTCAAATGGAGACAATCTTTGTCACAATGTGACGTTGGACCATGGTTAACCATGATTGATTTTCATATTGAGACAATCTTTGTAATAATGTGGCATTGGACCATGTTTGCCCATGGGTTTATAATTTATAAACCAAAAGAATTGTTTATATTAAAATCCAAACGAACTAAAGACCCAAGGGATAAATATTAAAAACCCAAAGTATTAATAAACCCAAGGGATTAATATTACAAACTTAATGGATTAATAAACTAAATAATAATATAAACCCAAGGGATTAATACTACAATACCTAAAGATCATTGACACAAGCAATCAACACAAACCCAAGGGATTAATAAACCCAGGGATTAACAAAACCAATGGATTAATATAGCATATACCCAAGGGATTAACACACCCAATGAATTAATAATATTATAAATTCAAGACACTAATAAACCAAGGGATTAACACTAATTACCCAAGGGATTAATATTGTAAACTCAAAGTATATAAATCCTAAGGTAAATATTATAAACCCCAAAACAAACATGGTTTATTTTCATATTGAGACAATCTTTGTCACAATGCGACATTGGACCATGGTTCACCATGATTGGTTTTCATATTGAGAGAAGTTTTACCACAATGTGACGTTGGACCATGGTTGACCATGGTTGATTTTTATATTTGAGATAATCTTTGTCACAATGCAATGTTGGACCATGGTTGATGATGGATGATCATGGTTGTCATAATGTGATGTTGGATCATGTGACAATCTTTGTCACAATGTGACCATGGTTTCCCATGATTAACCATGGTTGACCATGGTAGATTTTCATATAGAAACAATATTTGTCACAATGAAATGTTGGACCATGGTTGACTATGATTGACCATGATTGACTATGATTGACCATGATTGACCAAGGTTGATTTTCTTATTGAGATCTTTGTCATAACGAGGCGTTTGAGCATGGTTTACTTTCATATAAACCATCATTGATCATGGTTGATCATAGTTGTTTTCATATTGAGGCAATGTTTGTCAAAATGCGACGTTGGACCATGCTTGATCATGGTTGATTTTCATATTGAGACAATCTTTGTCACAATATGACATTATACCATGATTGACCATGGGTTTATGTTGGGACGAGGTCCCCTAGGTCGAATTCTGATTAAGTTTTGTAAAAGCCTCAACATTTTAAGGAGCAAAGCATGTAGCGCGTAGGTCACTAGGAGTCAAGGGGTTTTAGGAAGGTCAAAACCCCTTAGATTTTGTATTGTTTTGAGCTTTGTCCATGGTTTGCACACCATGGTATTGCAATATGAAAAAATATGTAAATGGGTGTCTTAGCAAGTCTAAATCAATCAATTCATGAGATGAAATGTTTTTGAGTTTGTAATTGTGAGATCTTTTTGTATTTGGGCGAAGGGGAAGACTCATGCTGCTGTGTGTGCGAAAACCCTAGTAAGTCTGCAACTAAGTGCGCGGGCGCTTGTAGTTGTGGGCGTAGGATTAGAACAATATATGTATTGAAGATCTGGAATAATAAAGAGTATTTGAAGAAATTATGTGTCTTAATTGTATACTTATGTGTTTTTTGTATCTATGATTAGTTGAATTTCATTTATTTGTAAGATTGTCTTGATTACTCAGCGAAGATTTGAATCTATAGTTATATGTTATTTTATGCATGATTAGACTCTTAGGTGAAGCTCATAACTTTGTTTAATTGGAATTTTCTTTAATTTTCAAGATTTTGAGAACAAGGATTCGCGAAAGTTAGATAAAGTATTAAACTACAGAAACACTTTACCCCCACATTTCATAACCTTCTGGATGCAGAAAACTAGTTCTAACATCCCCAATACTGTCTCGAGCAAGATTGCAGCTTCCGTTAAATGGGTTGTTTCCAAAAAGATTAGTAACTTAGGGTTTTGTTGGTTAGTGTAGCTAACTCTTGGTTCAAGCATCTTCAAACCAACAGAGAGTTCCATTGGATCTATCTAAGAGATGTGTGATATGGCATCTAGTAAGTATATCTTATTTGTGAGATCTATTGTTTAATGCGACGTACAATAATCCATTTCAGGATGCTAAATCAAATTTTATGTTGTTCATAGATACAATCCTAGTCGAGTCATATTCTTTGACTCACCGAATTATATATTATTTCACTGGAGCTTTAACCAAAATGTACGACCATTGTAATGTCAAGATGACGCAGTTGATGGGCAGTTTCCTACCGACCAATCTTTAATGACAGATTGGATTGACCCTACATTAATATAGAATTAGGAATGGATCATGTAACCTGGTTCAGAATCTATCATGTGCATTAATTGCAACCAGTGATGATTCTTTCCCTCTGGTCGCTGTGGGAAGATTTTTGTGTATATATATATATATATATGAATATGAATGTGAGTTGTTTGAGACCGTGGAGATGGAGGTGGGAATGGTCTCAATAATTTTATAAACATCAATCATGTTGCTGTATTGTCGTTGCTTGTCTTCTTCTGCTGCAACAACTTATGATCCACGTGAAATATTGTTGGCACGACGGACCAACAAGTTCAGTTTTATATGTTTACGTTGTTTACTCACCTTTATCTATGAAGGCATTGGGAGTCTTCCTTCTTCACAATGGCTTTTTCCGGTCTTCAAGAATACGTTAATTTAACTATAATATCTATAATAACTATAATATCTATAATTTAATTTAACTATAATATCTCTTTCAAAATGAAATTTACATAGAGGAAAAGGAACAAAGTTTCAAATGCAATGGTGTGTTATAAACTAAAAAAATATTTATTGGCCACTCGAATATCATATCATTTAAATTTATAGTTATTAAATATAGTTACCATGTTGAATTTAAATTTCAGTAAAAATTTAAATGAAATTTCAATTGAAGAAAAAGATAGTACACGTTTTAAATAATTTGGATAAATAATATTTTTTTATATTATAAAAGTAATGTTTTTCAATTATTTTCTTCCATTCATTTTAAAATATAAATATTTTTAAATTTAATTAATATAAATTTAAACTTTAATTCAAAACAAAAATTACAACGTTAATTGTTTTTTTAAAATGTCTTTTTTTTCAAAATTTAAAATCAAAACTAATCTATCTCTAATTTCAAAAACTCGTTAAAATCTTTTGTAATTCACAAACCAAAATATTAATGTAGTTGATATAAACCTAAACTTCATTTGTATTATACCAAACCATTGACAAATAATTATTAATAAATAAAAATATTACAACAAATTAATTAATTAATATATAAAATAAATCTTAATTAATAAATTATTATAATTTTAAACCTTATTATATACAATAATTTATTATTATTAAGATTATTGTTATTGATTAATATTGCTATTATTATTAAATAAGTAAATAATAATAAATAATTCTAAATTAAATAATATTAAATATTAAATAGTAGGTTAATAATTAGCACAACCAAGGACAAGCTTGAAGGCTATTTAGAGGAAGCAGGATGTGATTGCACGATCTTAGCTGGGATAGTCGCCATCCTTCTTCTCTATGCTGATGATATTGTTCTTTTCGCAAGGTGCCCATCTGATCTTGATAAGCAACTCAGGCTTCTTAAGGATTTCTGCTCTACCATGGGTATGACTGTTAACACTGACAAAACAAAAGTTATGATTATCAAATCCAAGAAGGACACTTACACTAATTTTATGTATGAAACTAATAACTTGAAGGAAGTGTATTCTTACAAGTACCTAGGAATTAATATTCATCACAAGCTCAACTGGAACCATAACATTGAGAAAAGGATTAATGGGGGGTGGAAAGATTATTTTGGTCTTGAAAATAATTCTAAAATAGCAAACCTTGTAATGTGGGATAAAAAGAAGTTCATCTTTGAAACTTTAGTCACTCCTGTTATCTTATATGGCTGTGAGGTTTGGGGTTGCAGCATCTCTAGAGAATCCTGGAGAAAGATTGAGCAAATCCAGAAGTGTTTTATAACATATAACCTGAAAATTAAAATTAATACACCCTATCCTATTCTCCTTATAGAAGTAGGTCTTTCCCCTTTCGAGAGCCTAGCTATGATTAGGTTTCTATTGTACAAGCACAAAGTCAATAACATAGGCGATCATAGACTTCCTATGCTAGCTCAAGTATAATTGATCGTGATTAATTGATCACAAACTCAAGTATAATTGATCGTGATTAATTTTCATATTGAGAGAATCTGTCACTATGTGACGTTGGACCATGGTTGACCATGGTTGATTTTTATATTGAGACAATCTTTATTAGCATGTGAAATTGGACCATAGTTGAGCATGGTTGACCATGGATGACCATGGTTGTCACAATGCAATACCAGACCATGAGACAATATTTGTCATTGTGTGACCATGGTTGACCATGATTGACCATTGTAGACTTTCGTATAGAGAGAATATTTGTCACAAGGTGACGTTGGACTATGGTTCACCATGAGTGATATTCGTATTGAGACAATCTCTATCACAATGTGACATTGGACCATGGTTGACCATGATTGAACATGGTTAACCATGGAAATAATATTAAATCGAGGGGATTAATATTATAAACCCAATGTATATAAGTTAAATATTATAAACCCTAAAATAAACATAGTTGACCATTGTTGAACATGGTTGATTTTCATATTGACACAATCTTCATCACAATGTGACGTTTGACCATGGTTGATTTTCATATTCAACCAATCTTTGTCATAATTTGACATTGGACCATGGTCGACCATTGATGATTTTCATGTTGAGACAATATTTGTCAGAATGTGATGTTGGTCCATGATTGACCTAGATTGACCAAGGAATTATTAGTTTTATAAACTCAAAGGCAATAATTAACCCAAGATGTTAATATTATAAACCTTAGCAATTGTAAACCCAAGCGATCAATATTTTAAACTCAAGCAACAAGTATTATAAATATTATAAACCCAAGGTATATAAGATAAATATTATAAACCCTAAAATAAATAGGGTTGACCATCGCTGAACATGGTTGATTTCGTATTGATACAATCTTTGTCAGAATGCGACATTTAACAATGGTTGGCCATTGTTGATTTTCATATTCAAACAATCTTCGTCATAGTTCGCCTTTGGACCATGGCCAACCATCGATGATTTTCATATTAAGACAATATTTGTGACAATGTGATGTTGGACCATTGTTGACCTAGATTGACCAAGGAATTATTAATTTTATAAACTCAAAGACAATCATAAACCCAAGATGTGAATATTATAAACCCTAACGATTGTAAACACAAGCAATCAATATTTTAAACTCAAGCGATGATGATGACAACTTATCAAGATCAAACTTTAAATTTAAGATCTTTGTGTAGTAATAATTCTTAAATTATAACTAAATGTATAGATTTCTTTACGATCCTCTTCAAAGACAAATTTAAAATTAAGCCAACCTGTTATCAAGATCAAAATTTAAATTTAAAGTTTTTTTATAACAACCATTTTTAAATCATAATCAAATGTATATTATTATATTAAAAGACCACATTCCTATGCTCTACCATATTATTAATAATATTTTTGAATTGAGAAAAAAAATTAAAAGAAAATATATATGATTTATCTTAATTTATACATTATAATATTTTATTTATTTCTCTCAATTATAATTTATAAATATAAAATACAAATAAATATAAATTTAAATAAATATAAAACTTCTTAAATAAATAAAAACTTCTTAAATCAAATTAATTAGATCTCGAATTATAATGTATTTTAAAATTTAAATTTTTAAATATTTTTTATTTGGAAAAAACACTAAGTGTTTTTGTAAAGGGTTATAATATATTATTGTATTAATGAATGAAACATGAAATATCTATATCTATATATCTGTTTGTCGTGTTTTTGGTAAAGTGTGTTGTATTTGTAGTAAAGTTGGAAATTATTATAAAAAATATTTAATATTATGGAAATGTTTATTTATCACGAAATTGGATTTATTTTTTTATTTTTTATTTTAAATAGAAAACATAATGTAAAAAAGTAACAAACCCAAACTTCATCATGTCAAAAATGTCATTGCCATGCAGTCTTTAACATTCTCAATACAGTAACGGAACACCGCAATCTCGTAATTCATAAAACTCAACAGTATTACTTTATGCTTCCATTTTTTATTATCCAATGCACCCATATATGTCACTTCTTAATTAAAACTTATATTATTAATTAACACTTAGTATTCCACATTATCCATTTATTTTGCATTAAAATTAAAAAATAATAAAGATTTTATTCTAAATAAATATCGTTAACAACCAATCTTCAAATGGGAGTTATACAAGAAAGTAATAGAATTCCATGTGAAGACGATCGAGTGGCCTGTGTCATAGTGCAAGCGTTGGAAATTTGAATCATTTTCATGTAACATTAACAATACAATCCTCAGTCCATAGTTCATAGATGTTGATAATATAAATCATACAAAGTTCACATCAATTGTGGGAGTGCCGTTAAATTATGCGTTATTGTTTTCAGATTAACCAAAGACTTGTTGGATTGATGACTACTAAAAAAAATTAAATTATATGTTGAATACTTTTAGAAATTTGAATTAAAATTTATCAATATAAATTATGTTTAGAAAAATATATATTAAAATAGAAAATGTATAAAAATAAAATCTTAAATCAAACTAAATAATTAGTTTTTAAGTCTGTAAAATAAATATGCACTCTGTTAAGCCAAGCTAGAAGTGGAATATTTTTTTTTTTTTTATATATGAAATAGAGAAACAATCATGTCATTTAATCTAAAGAGGAAGAAAGTGCATGATGCAACTTGTGGAGGAAAGTGGCTCCTCTAAGCAAGATGGCTCCAAATATAGTCATCATCTCCAAACTGGTAGAAGAGACAACACTGCTACTAGCAGCTCGGTGGTGAAGCGACGATCCGGCCTTGTAAGACGAGGGGCTAAATGCTGGACTTTGAAATGTGGGAGAGGTGGATGAAGTTGATGGGGTGGCGACTTTAGACAGAGAAGACACAAGAGAAGAAATAGTTGGGGCAGTTGCAGTAGGAGGAGAAGATGGCGCTGTCGAGGATTGAATTGGTGACGCCTTGGGTGACAGTGCCATTGTTAGTGTAGGAAAGGATAAGCTCATCAATCCCAAAACAAAAAGGAAGCAAAAATTAACATCGAAACAATATATTTGATTATGGGCTATTGTAACAATATATTTGATTATGGGCTATTGTGGTTTAGTGTGGAGATGTAATCCTAAACTTAGTGGATTCAAACATTCCCATTCATCCACATTCTTCTGGCACTCAAGGCCAGTGCACTTTAATTTTAAATATGATTCAAAATCTATGACATAATAGTTGTGAAAAATTAATTAAATTTTGTCTCAGTGCTTTACCAAATGCCTAAATTACACAATCCCAAGGAAATTTCTGTGAGGAATTTACTAAAAGTTGAAATCTAGACAATTATGGCTGCTTTATTGATTTCCACTGATAATTAAACTTAATGCAACATGGCAGCTACTTCTGATCCATTTAATAAACAAACCACTTTCATGTCATCTCATCTCAAACTAATACATTTTGTGAAATCTAAAGATGATTGAAACAAAGGATCAATGGTTTCTGTTGGAAATACTGACAAGGGGTGAATCAATATTTCTTTTGTTGTTGTTCTTGTTGTTATCAAAAGCACATATAAGTATATATGAAACACATAAATAGATAGCTGGAATTAATGCTTTTATTAACACAAGAAATAGTGAAATGAAATAAATACAATATATATAACTGTTTGCAATTTGTTGCCAAGATCCAACTTAGACTTCAGTGAGGCTCTAACCTCTAGAGCACCAACTCTGTATTGCAATAGTTCTGCACTTAGTTGCACCAACTGCCAAGGATTTCAATCCTGTTTAGTTCAGAGGCTCCAACCTCTTGGGCTCCAACCCAAATCTGGTATCAACTATTCTATTGTAGTTTTCTACACCCAACACTACTGAGCTTCTGCCTTTCTCCAGTTCTCCTGCTTATCTGGTCTCTCCTGCCTCTTGCCTGTTCTTCGGCTTCCACTCTTATATATTATGCATTCATCAACAATACTTCGCCTTGTTTTTCTATTTTTATGTGTTTCATACACCTCTGAGTGATTGTTTCCACTTTCCAATGCCTCTTTGGTTTCCTCCTTGGACTTTGTGGTTTCCTTTGTCTCTTCATGCTCGCCAGCACTCCTGAGACACATTACTTCTTAAGAGAGGTTCACAAATGCACAGAGAAATCATGTCTTATGTTAAACTATAACAACGTTCCTTTTTGCAATCACTATCGCCATGAATCACCCCATTTAACTCACGTTCAGCCTCTTGAATCATTGGAACAACTATCATAAGCCTTTCGGCCTAAAACACCCCACGCAAGCCAAATATTTCATTACACAGAGAATATGAGAAAAATAGTCAAAAAGACTAAAGTGCGGACTTCAGGAAATATTACACCCACACCTATTCCTATATTGGGTCTAGTCCATATCGCAATTGATGCTTTAGTGTGGCAAGGCTTCATAATATTCAATATGTGATGGATGCAATAACAGATTAAGTCATATTGCAATGTGCGGCAGGTCCGCATGGATATGCATTGCAGTCAGGGGTTTCCCTTAGTGGAGGTCCAATGTGACATCACAAATCGCTATTGGTGATCGCAATGGACAGCTTGACACATAGTCGCTCCGCCCACGGAGTGCCAATGCGATATACATTGGAAATCGCAAGTCGTAAGGGTTTAGGGCTTGGCATTAACACAGACCACTTCATTATAGCGACGCGATATTTGGTGCTGGACCCAATATGAATCACCACTCCTGTGTATTAAGTTTCAAGTCCACTTTCCGCCTCCGATAGTGTATTTTCCTATATTCAGTCTTTTTGCCTTTTCTGCTTCCCGATAGTGTAAAAACATGCATATATATGATTTAGCTGCTGATACATGAGTTTGTGGCATATATATGATATGTTCTCCCGATAGTGTATTCCTTTAGCATATATGGCCCCCGAATGTTATGTGCTCCCGATAGTGTTTGAATGAATGCATATATATATCTATATATATTGTTCTATGCCTCTGATAGTGCAAAAGCACACACATATATATAATATATGCTCCTCCACCTGTGTTTGCATGCATAAAATTCTTTTGTGGCCCGATAGCTCCTGATAATATAAATGCACCCATTGCTCTTCTAATGGCGATGTCTCCTTCCTTATAGCTCTCCTTGTTCCTCTGTTGCTTCGATGGCTGTCTGCATCCTCTGTTTTCTCCTGTACTTTGTTCCTCATGCCTCTATTCTACTCCTCTTGGCTCCGTCTGCTCCTCGAATATTGCCATATTAACATCAATGACAATTTGTGTCCAACAATCTCCCCCTTTGTTATTGATGGCGATATTCTTCTGCTCTCTCCCTTTGTCCTCAATGGCAAAGGAATGCATACAGACTCCTCCTGTCAAACTTCTCCCCCTGTCCTACTGCATCTTGATGAATGAACTTGAGAGATGATAAAGAGATAACCACCATATTTTGATGTAGATGTTCGAATGCTTCTTGAGGAAGAGGTTTTGTGAAAATATCAGCTATCCACTCCTTAGTACTTATATATTCCAGGACGATGTTTTGTTCAGCTACTTGCTCATAAAGGAAATGATACTTGATTAGTATGTGTTTGGTCCTTGAGTGCATCACTGGATTTTTGCTGAGACTGATAGCACTTGTGTTGTCACAATAGACGGTAATTGGTTAATCTGTACATATGTCGACATCTTTAAGAGCTTTCTTCATCCATACTATTTGAGTACAATAGTCCACTGTAGCAATATAATCGCCTTCGGCTGTGGATAATGATACAGATGACTATTTTTTGCTGAGCTAGGATACTAAACAGTCTCCTAGGAAGAACACATTTCCACTAGTCCTTTTCCGATCATCTATACTTCTAGCCCAATCAGCATCGATGTATGCAGTTACAGTCAATGTTGAGCTCCTTAGGTACCAAAGACCGAAATTAGGAGTTCCTTTCAGATATCTAAGAATTCTTTTTACAACTAATAAATGGGACTGTTTAGGAGTAGATTGAAATCTTCCCACCATTCCTACTGCCTGCATTATGTCTGGTCTTGTAGCTGTTAAGTATATAAGGCCTCCAATTATTGACCTGTAATGAGTTGCATCTACTGGAAGGGAGTCATCATCTTTGCTCAATTTGTAGTTTGTGGTCATAAGTGTGCTCATGGGTGCACAATCCTCCATTCCATATCTTTTGAGCATGTCTTTTAGATATTTGGTTTGAGATATACACAATCCTGCTCTGGTTTGAGATACTTGAAGTCCAAGGAAGTGAGATAGCTCTCCTATCATTGACATCTCAAACTCTTTTGACATGTTTTGAGAAACTTAATGGCTCATTTCAACATTATTGCTGGCAAAAATCAGATCATCGACATGAACAAGAGTAACTAGTAAGTTACCTTCATCTATATTTATGTATAGATTACTTCCAACCACTCCATTTTTGAAGCCTTTTTGCTGTAGATAGTGATCCAATCTTGCATACCAAGCTCTAGGAGCTTGTTTCAAACCATATAAAGTCTTTTTCAACTTATAGACTAAGTCCTTTCCTTCTGTTAGATCAAACCCTTTTGGCTGCTGGTGAGCACCAGTATTGCAGCAATAATGTTGCACCTCCTAGGGCTTCCTACTTTACTTTTATTAACTCGATAGTTCCTAACAAACTTGGAAGTGACAGTGTTGTATGCACAAGTACTAGCTCTTACTGCAGGTTGTCACTTGATCAGCTGGTGCAAGTTCACTAGGAGCTTAAGCCATCTTCTATGAGTTCTCAGAAGAAGCTTTGATTGTGATGAAAGAAAACTAACTCTATAGGGGCTGATCCGTTTGCAGAAAGAGAAGAAGAACAGAAATGTAACACAAACCCTAGAAAACCCTAGCAAACCCTAATTTACCTATTAACCCTACATTTTGCAAGAAAAGAGATGAAAACTAAAGAAATGAATGCCATTGACTACTGAAAAGGTAAATTGTATTTATTCAAGCTACTTTTGAAAACAAATGAGAAGAAAACATATTTTTGTGCTTTTGAGTGTTTTTATGTGAAATTATTATGCTTGTGATTTATTTGGTTGTGATTGTACAGAGGTTTAGTGGCAAAGGAAGATGGAGTTGGTTGTTGCAGAGGTGGAGGAAGGTGTCGAGAGGTCCTAAGAAGGCCCTAGTACCCTTATGTAGACTTCCATAGTGATCAGACTTCATAAAATCACTCACAAGAAATTCTACAAGAGGTTGCAGGGGATCTATAGGAGGATCTATAGGAGGAGGCTGAGAGATATTTTTGGTCTTTTGAAGGCAGAAAAATGATAGTAAAGGGGGGTTGAAGGCTAGATGAAGGTGTTGAGGTGTCTAGAACTTGTCAAGGAAGATCAATAATGAACGTAATGGTTAGATTTGTTCAAATGGCAAGAAAGCAACTTTATGGAAAAAAGCGCAGAAATTAGGGTAGATTGGCGAAATATTGTGAATGAGTTGGGAAATCTATGAGAGGGGGGCTGGTGCTGACTCTTCTATGGGTGTATGGTGAGCTAAGATGTCCTGCAACATAGCTGCACATTTATTTATCAAAACTAACCAAAGAAAGAACTAACTATACCATGAAAACAGAACTTTGTCTAGCTTGACCTAATTTCTGACCTACAAACAGAAAATGTTGAATAGTAACCGATGAACAGAAAGGCATGCAGAGAGATCTATGGGAAAAGAATAAGAAATTATCTCAGCAACTGAATCTAAACCAATGTCAACTTTCCCAAATCAAGTTACCACACTAGCAGTTGCTGAATGGGTTGCTTACCCTCTGAGCAAGTAATCTAATTCTTCATCATTAATGGCTCTAATAGATTCCCTAACATTCCAAGCCTCTGATGTGATGTCTTCCTCTTTATCATGGAAACCTACTTTCCTATCCACTTCTTCCCATTGTTTCTGTTCTTCCTCCTCCTTTACCCCTTCCAACAGTCCTAGCAACAGTGGAGGACTAAATTTAAGGCCAATCCAATTTGCCTTCAAGCTTTTCATTGAGTGGTTATACAGGGGCACTCTCCTCATGGCTTCCCTCATCCTATTTGGTGAGTGATACTCCTTGATCCTTAGGCTATGTGGCAATGTATTCCACCTTCTCATGTATGCATGAATGCAATCACCACCAAACAATCTTTACATATCCTCGAAATGAGCAATAGCTTGGGATTGCTTGTCAACATAGTCAGGGACAACTTGAGGATTGGTTGCAAGGTGTTGGTGGGTATAGATGAGAACCAAGGGCTCTGCTGGTTCTACTCTAATCATCAGGAGCTCACTTAGCTCTTTTTTCATCATTTTCTGGATTTCCACTAGCCTATTCTCTTCATGGCTTATCCAAGAAGCCATAGCCATTAGCTACAAATCTCCCAATGCAACATTTGGATCCCATAAATTCATGTCATTAAGTGCCTTGTTGTGCAGGTAAAATTCTGCTAGCTTCGCTTTATCCTCAGCTGAACCGTGGTCACACAAATGCATAAATTTTCCATAATCCTGAAAAGGTATTGTGCCCCTCTGGGCTAGTGTTTTAGTCTGAAATTGGAGCCATTGATCTTTGAGGTACAGTGCATATGATTTGACTAGCTGCCTATACTATAATGCCTCCATTGCCCAGCTAGCCATGCAGGCTAACTAGGCTTCCTTTTCCTGTAGTTTCCTTTCCAAAATCAATACTTCATTTTCTACTAGGGATTCTGTTTCCTATTGCTATTTCATCAAAGTCTCATGTCTGCTTGGGGTTTCTCTTCTTGTTGCTATCTATTTGCTACCTCACTATCTGCTAGCAGTTCCTCTTTCTGTTGCTGTCCTTTTAAGATTGACAGCTCATTTCCTCCTTGAGGTTCCCTTTCTTGTAGCTGCTTTTTCAACATTTCATTTTCTTCCTGTAATTGAGCTCTTCTGATGCTTTCTATATGCCTAACCATGCTCAATTCTTTGCCCATCTCTCTCAACTTGTTCTCCATGTGCCCAATGTCTTCCACCCCTTTTGATTTTGCAATTTTCATCCATGTATTGGTCTGGACTCTTTCCTTTTCCAGCTTGAAGAAAGCAGGCACTGCAAACTTTTGTGGGATGATCTTCCCACCTTCCAGAAGGTTGTAGTAGGAGCCTAAGTTAGGCTGAGGTTTAGGCTCTAGTATTTCTTTTTCCTTATCTTCCTCCCGGGTCTATTCTTTTGCCTTCTTTTCAATTTTTTTAGTTTCTTTGAGCTTTTCTAATGTCTCTTGTAGAGAGGTATGTGCCTCCTGTAGGACCGCTTTAGAGTCCATTAATTTCGTCCTTTCCTTCCAGATAGAGGTCTTAGGACTTCCTCTCTCATAAGTGATGGACATTTTGGAGGGAGATTCCTCCTTTGTTACAGTAGGTGCATCCTCAATGATGATGGGTTCTTTCGAAGGTGGTTGAGGCTTCCCCATCTTGATTCTGGTGATGGCTGTATTTTTATTTTCCCTTTTTTCTTAGCTAGATTACTAAGTGCAGCAAGAACAACTACTGCTTCCCTTACTAGTGTCTCAGGAGACACTTCTTCTTGTTGTTTTCCTTCTTCTTCTGCTACTGTTTTGCCTATGTATGCTATCTTTGATTTTGTTTCTGTTGTCTCTGGTGTTGTTTTCCCCTCTACTTGCTGAGTTTCTGCCTTTCCTGTGGCAACCTTTTTCTAAGCTATCTTGGACTTCTTCTTTTCAGTTCTTTTCCTTTTTCTTTTCTCTGCTGTGGTCTTCCCTTTTTCTACTTTTGATGCTGTTTTCTTCTCTGCTTTAGGTCCAACTATGGTTGTGTCAGGTTTCTCCTCTCCCCTCTATTTTTCTTCTTCCAATTGAATATGTTGTTCTTCCTCATGGATTTCCTTCTCAAGTTCCTATTTCTTCTCCTCTTCACTGTCTGATGGACTAAGGTCATCAGTGAGAGTTTTTATGTCATCTTCTTTAGTCATGTTCTTGAAAATCTCCCAGGCTATAAGGATTGTGTATGTGTGTAGGGCATCCTCCATCAGTGATTTAATCAGCCCATGGTGAGCCAGTTGGTCCGGAACCCCTACATTTAATTTGGTGCTACACTCTATCAAGGATTGGAGGGGAAAATATGAAGACTGAGTTTCCGAGATGCAGGTAGGTCCATTCTGTATCTTAGTTCATATAACAATCGGAAATGATAACCATAGACTATACTACATCTTCCTTCATAGGAGATATATTTCATGATCTGGTAGCTGACATCACCCCATGGATAAGGTATACTTGTCCTTCTGATCCCATTCTTTTCCTCCACCAGATGTTCATCATGCTGGAAAAAGGTCTTTTTAGCAACCCGCCCTAGTGGTTTTTCTTCTTTACTCCAGGGGAGCCCAAGTGGAAGACTTGTAATTTTGCTGATGAATTTTGATGTAAGTTATATGGTTAGACCCCTAAAACTGACTGTAGCATGGGTTTTTGAATGGGGTCTCAAAGATAATAAACATTCCTCTGTAGTTTCCTCATCATACCCATGAAATTTCTCAAAAAAAGGCATCCAATTTGCCCTGGTAAAGAGGGCTACCACTTCTGGGTGTTCATGGAATTTGGTGGAATTCAGAGGCTCCTTTCTCATAAAACCCCTTGTCATGATGTTTAGTGACTGCTGAAAATTCTCAGGTGAGGAGGAAGGCAACAAATTTCAAACCCGAAAACAGAGGAACAACTGAGGCTTTTTCTGGAACCAGAGAGATTTTTTCATGTTTGCTCTTTTTAACAAAAACAAATTGTAATATTCCTACCTTTAAAACTTTGTTTTCAACCTTAATTTACTTTTCGAGCTATTTGAGGAAATCAATATCTTTTTCTTTTAGAAAAACATAGAGATAAAGACAGTGTTTTTCTTTCACACAGTAAGCAGATCACCCAATTCAAATTCACTATTTTATAGTCTTAATTTCCTATGGTTGCATCACTTCTTCATACAGGAGAATACCACGGAGGAGAAAGAGATAGACTTTCAATGCAAAGAGTAAAATGGAGAGACTGTATATATTTCAAAGAAAAACACAAGCAAACTTCTATTCTCACTTTCCCTTTCTTTTTCAACTGAGTACTTCATTTCAAATCTGCCACCCTTTGTGGATAATTTACATGTAGACTGGGTTGTCTGCACCTAGCTTCTTTCGAGCTCGAATATGGCACAAAATCCTGAATTTTCCCTCAGCAGAGCTGCTCATTGGCCTTCCTGTAGAAAGGCTCCTGTAGTTTGTGTTTCCACTCCTGTAGAGTGCGATAATTCTCCAGTAGAGCCCGATAAGTGGAAGGGTTTTGAACCTAGCAAAGAGTGATTGTTTTGAGGTTCTGAACGTGGTAGGTGAGTTGTTGTAGCCGAGAAATCATCGATGCAAATGAGAACAAAGGTGGTGGAGGCTTCGACTGCAACGTACTTAAGCTTATGGTGTGTTCTACGGTGACGAGGTGAGGTGGCAGGAAGGGTACGTTATCCCCATCCAGACCATTGTTACCTACTTTAATTCCATTATGATACTTCATGCCGCCTACCTGCAATCACTTCCATCATTCTCGTTATGCGCTGCCACCACTACCTGTTTGAATTTTTCTTCTCGAGTTGACTGAACATGTGCTGATTTCATCCACTGAATGTTGTTTGAATTAGACAAGGCTTGTTTGAACTGGACGAGGGTGGCCAGTTAGCTAGCCACCGACTTCGTTTAATCATGACCATCTCAATGGTTCATGTAGTTTCTAAATCATATTCACGCAACAGAGGAATGGGTTTAGCCACTTACCTGTTAGTTGCTACCGTGATTTGCATGTTCAGGATTTGGCACTTTGTTCTTGGATTGTTGCTATTGTTGGCGCTCGTGGCTTCTGAACTGGTGGCTTGGCTACCTCATGTTGGTAATATTTGATCAGGAACGACTCCTTGCACGTTGTATACACCTATGGTTGCACTGACCCTGCCTTTGGAACTTGTTTTTTTAAAGGGATCAGCTATTACAGGAATCCTGCGGGATTTCCTATAACTGCTTCTCCCTCTAAAATTTCTGGCTAAGTTTTGAGTAGGGATTGAAAAGATAGTTGAGGAAGGTCTTGAAGAAAAGGAAAAGTAGCCAATATTTACCGGGTAAGAAACAAGTTAAGAATGCCACTGTTTATTCATCAAATTTTTGTTTTTAAACAAAAGAAATAGGATTTCTGTGTTGTCTTGTGCAGGGAAGAAAGAGGCGAGTGGAAATGCAGTGGTGCAGGGATGGAATGGAGAGTTAGGAGGATGAATGGTGGCAAGGAGGTCCACAGGTCTTTTGGACAAATTTCTAGCCCTTTGATTCTTTTCTGAACTTTATTTCGAGCCCTCTGTGGTTTCTACAGGAGCCTCCTATAGAATGCACAAAGCTTCCTTTAAGATGCAAAATTTCCAGAACAAGTGAGACTAGGGCTTGGGAAAATAAAATGGCGATGGAGAAATGAGCTATCAAGGGTGTATTCAACATCGCCATGTCCTTTCTTCTTTTGTGACCCTCCTGCAATCTGCAATGCATTCAAAGGAAGTTAGTTTTTCTATTTTTTGCTCTGTTTTTTCTTTTTTCTTTTTTCATTTTTTCTCTTTTTTTTTTTTTTGAGATAGTTGGGATGCCTCTAGGAGGTTTTCACCCTCACTGCTTGCCTTGGTCACCTCCAAGAGGTTTTCACACAGGGGTCTTTTATTCTCTTTTTCTGTTTTTTTTTTTCTCTTTTTTTGTGTGTTTAAAGTGTGGGTGGAGT
Source organism: Pinus taeda (assembly GCA_000404065.3). Classification (NCBI taxonomy): domain Eukaryota; kingdom Viridiplantae; phylum Streptophyta; class Pinopsida; order Pinales; family Pinaceae; genus Pinus; species Pinus taeda. The sequence goes on along the minus strand of APFE030111062.1, from coordinate 34,462 downwards.
GGAGGCAGAGACCTGGTCCACTACCAACACTATTTTATTCAAATTTTCAATGAATTCATGCTTGGAGGGGGGCTTCCTATAGATCTTCAACCTATGCCCATTGACGATCATGGGGATGGCTTTTTCATCGATAATCCAGATCAGAACTGAACCATTGTCATTGCATTCTTCCACTGTGTACGGTCCCAGCCATCCTATCCTCAGTTTGCCCTTGAAATCTTTATATCTTGAATCATACAACAACACCCAATCTTCTTCCTGGAATTGTTTTCCTTTGAGGTGTCTATCATGCCATATTTTCCTTTCAAGTTGGTCTACCTCTGAGTGGAGAAGGGCCTACAATCTCTGTTCATCCAATCCATTTAGTTGAAGTAACGTTTCCTTTTGTGCATGGCTGAGATCTAGGTCTAGATGAGTTTCCATCCTTAAGGTGTTATATTCAAATTCTATTGACAACAAAGACTTCTTCCCATAGACCAGCTCGTAGGGTGTGAACCCTGTGGTGGTTTTCCAGGTAGTGTTATAGGCCTAGGTGGCCTCAACTAATCGATGTGCCCAATCCTTTATGCTCCTACTCACTACCTTGGTCAAAATTCCTTCCAAAGATCTGTTAGTGACTTCCACCTGTCCATTTGCTTGCGGATGATAAGGGGTGGAAGTTATGTGCTTAATTTTGTGGTGTGTGAGCAGGTCTTCAATCAGATTGGATGTAAACTGACTCCCTTGATCTGTGACTAATTCTCTTGGATATACAAACTTGTAGAATATATTCTCCCTAAAAACGCAACTACTTTTTCTTCTGTTGCTGCCTTGATCACCTTTGTTTCTGCCCATTTTGTCAAATAATCAATGCACACAATGATGTAATATTTCTATTTTGAAGGAAGGTTGATAGGACCCACAAAGTCCATGCCCCACTTCTCAAATGGCTTGAAAGTCACTTGAGGTTGGAGGGGCATCTCATCCTTTGGAGTAGGTTTCCCCATCCTTTGACATTAGTCACATTGATTGATATATCTCCTGACATCTTGATGAAGAGTGGGCCAATAGCAACCTACTTGCAAAATTTTGAAGGTGGTCCTCTTTGCTACAAAATGGCCCCCATAGGGCCCATCATGACAGGTTAGGAGAATGTCAAAAACTTCCTCCTCCTTGACACATCGCCTCAAAATCTGATCTGGGCCAGGTTTGAAGAGATTTCCCTCAATCCAGGTGAATGAAACACTTTCCCTCACGATCTTGCTTTTCTTTTTTGAGGACAGGTGTGGTAGAAACTATGCTGAAACCAAGTAATTTGCTATATTAGCAAACCATGGAGAGAGTATTGAGATAGAAAATAACTGTTCATCTAGAATTTGATCATCCACCATTCATTCTTCACCTAAAGGCAAATTTAATCTAGACAGAAAATCAGTAAATTTTTTTTTTCCTTACCCAGCTTATCAACAATGGTTAGATCAAATTGCTGCAATATAAGTAACAATCTAGTAATATGATCATTTACATCTGGTTTGTTCATTAGATACCTAATTGCAGCATGATCAGTGTGTACGAATGTTTGATAGTCGGTGATGTAGTGTCTGAACTTATTTAGAGAATGGACTACAGCTGGGAGCTCCTTTTTGGTTACAATGTAGTTTAATTCTGCCTTGGACAAGTTTTTACTTACAAAATATATGGCATAAGGCAGCTTCTCATCAATTTTCCCTAAGGCTGCTCCTATCTTTGTTCGAGGCATCTGTATGAATGTGGAAAGGTAGGGCCCAGTATGGACCACTCAAAATTGAGCAGTCACCAGTTTACTTTTCAAGGTATCTAGAGCCTCTTGACAGTTGTTAGTCCATATGAACTCAACATCTTTCCCCAAAAGACCAAACAATGGAGAGGCTAGCTTACTGAAATCCATACTGAATCTTTTATAATACCCTGCTAAGCCTAGGAAACTCCAAACATCTCTTACCTTTTGAGGAGGTGGGACCCTTTGGATGATTGCAATTTTGTTGGGATCCACCTATAACCCTTGTTGAGAAATTGTATGACATAGCACAGTCCCTTTACTCATCAGGAATTTGTATTTTTCAGGATTGAGGGACAGGTTCATTTTGATGCACTTGGTTAAAACTTTTCCCAGGTTAGTCAAAGCTTCCTGGAAGTTAGAACCACAAGGGGTAAAGTCATCCATATAGATTTAAACTGAATCATGAACCAGTTCAACAAATATACTCAGTACTGCTCTCTGGAAAGTGGCGGAAGCATTGCCCAACCTAAAAGGAAGGACTCGGTATGCAAAGGTACCCCAAGGACAAGTGAAAGTGGTCTTATCTTGGTCTTCCGAGTTGATTTGGATATGGTTGTACCCGCTAAACCCATCTAGGATGGAGAAGAACTTCTTCCCTACCAGGCCATCTAACACTTGGTCTATGAAGGCAAATGGAAATGGTCCTCCTTGGTGGCCTTGTCTAGTTCTCAGTAATCGACACAGATTCTCCATGTTCCATTTTTCTTTGGCACTAGAACCAAAGGAGAGACCCATTTGTTTTCAGAGATAGGGTAGATGAATCTTGCATCCAATAACTTTTGCAGTTCTTCTTTGACAATGTCCTTAAGGGCTGGATTCATCCTCCTTTGAGGCTACCTGACTGGTTTACAACCTTCTTTAATGGAAATGTGATGAGTACAGACTGAATGGTGGACTCCCTTCATCTGCTTATAGCTCCAAGCAAAATCATCTGAGTGGTTTTTCAATAAGCTACACATTTCTTTCTCCTGAGAGGTGGATAGTGATGAGTTGATCTTCAAGGTTCTTTCTGGGTTGAATTCCACATTCTTAACTCGGAGAGAGGTCATATCAGCCACACAGAGATCAACTAAGGGATTGGCTTGGGTTTCTTCCACCAGCTCTTCTAATGGCAACACACTGGGGGTGGATTCTGAATCAAGTTTTCAATAAGATCATCCTCGGTTTGTGGGCCCCCCATGGTAGCTTTTACCATACACAATGGTATGGAATAGACTTCATCTTCATCTTCCTCCTCCAACCAAGGAGGTAAATCATGTTCTAACAAAGGTTGGGCAAGAGGATATAGGACTAGCTGCTTGGACATATGCCCATTCTTGATTGTCATGTTCCCAGCTCGACAATTGATGTAGGCATCTGCAGTAGCCAACCAAGGTCTTCCTAGGATGAGAGGATACCTAGTGACCTTTGCCTTTGGCTAGAGAACTAGGAAATCAACAGGGAAGTCCCAAGAATAGATGGAGACCATTACATCTTCCACAATCCCCTCAAGGGTCATGGTGGAGCGGTTTGCTAACTACAATATGATTGTGGTCTTTCTTAGGAAGCCTTGACGGTTGAGCTTGAGCATAGTGTCCTTGGTCATCACATTAATGGAAGCCCCTAGATCAATCAGGGTATGGGGGATTATGGTTCCATTAAGGTGGACATCGACTACAGGACTTCTAGGGTCTAGATATTTTGGACAGATCACCTGCCCCAGCATTAGGTCAGACAATTGTCCTATGACATTGATGGTTGGAGCATCTCTCCTGTGCCTGCCTGGGTGCCTGAAGAAATTCTCCTTGATCATTTTTTTGTATATATAAACATGTTTTATGGCTTGGAGAAGTGGTATCTTTACACATAACTGTTTTAATTCTCCTAGAAGTTTAGTTTCTTTCGGGGTTAGTTGTGTGGTTCCAGTTAATCTCTTAGGAAAGGGTGGAATGGCCTTTGGTTCACTTTCTTATTTTTTCCTCATCCTCCTTATGGGGAGGTTGGTTATGTAGGAGAACCTTCCCAGATCATAGGTTAATCTCCTGAATCTCCATAGCATAGGTCGGGCATGATGTTTCTCCACTATATACCTGTTGGGCTTGTCTGTTATTGGGGTTTAGGTTCAGTTGAGCAGGTATTTGAGGTTACCTTGGTGGAGCAAGAGGCAATTGTTGTGGTTGAATAGGTGGTGGAGGTAAAAGAGTAGGAGGAGAGTTGTACTAGGGCCTCCACCCCTGATGTGGTGCATTCCATTGAGGTTGTGGCTAAGCATAAGAGTGAAATGAATGATCAACTGATTGTGCATGGTATTGAGATGGATATGACCAAGGAGGGGGTGTGGACCAAGAAGGATGAACAGGGGGATCCCAAGAAGGCATGGAAGTGGCTTGATTGGGATTGCAATAGGTCTAGGATGTCCCTTGCATTCCTTGCTGCTAAGGTTTGGGCCCATGTGGCCTCCTTTGGTTCATGAAATAAAGTGGTTTAGTGGCTCTTTCGGCCCCCTGATATGAAGCTTTGAGTTTGGGCAAGGAAGGGAACTAATTCGTAGGATGGTCTCCTTCACAGACTGAACACACTTCTATAGAGTTCAATGTACATTCATTCTGAGGGTGGCTTCTAGTGCACCTAGGACAAAAGCTGGCCAAAGCCCTCTCAGCTTTCTCTTGTTTCCTTTTGATATGCATGGTATCCATTTGCATGGCAAGAGTCTACCTCATCTCACTCTTGAAATCTTCCAGCTGACTCTCAAATTCACTTCTACGGGATGAACTAGATGAGGATGTACTAGCTAAAGGTTGACTTCCCCTACCTTTCTTTCTGGCTGACCTAGAATGGTTTCTAATCACAGTCTTTATGGCATCATAAGGTAGTTGGTAGATGTCTCCCCCAACCAACAAATGGAGGGTATCTAGAAGGTCTTCAGGGACTCCTCTGAGCAGGACCAACTTCAGAGATTTAGGGTCAAGTGTGCACCTAGCCCTTTTATAACTGAGCTGAAACCGCTCTTCATGGTCTTCTAAGGACTCATCACTTCCCATGGTCATTCAGAAGATTTCTTCCTTGGTATCCTTTGATCTATAATATTCCCGGTATTTGTTGTTAAAGGCTTGCTGCATCTGAGCCCTAGTTGTGATGCTATTTCCAGGTAACCCCATGAACCAGCGTAATGCTGCATCCTTGAGGGTAGAAGGAAATAATTTCAACTTCTGCTCATCTTCTGCATAGTCATAGGTTTGACAGAGAACAAAAAAATTCAAACAAGAAGGTATCAGGATCTTTGGTAGTCAATCCATGGAAGTGAGGTAAGGCTGAAGGACTTATGTTTTTCATTTTAGTATCCCCATTGGTATCCCGGATAGGAAAGGTACCTTCTAGTCTTTCCCCATTTCCTCTAATATTTCTGTTTTCAGCCATGGTCTTAGGAGGAATGGTTTCTTTCTCTTCTTCTGTTATAGGATCTTCGTCTATCTCTAGAGGTTCACATATAGGTTCTTCTGGATCACTGCCACCAAAGAAGAGAGAAGGGTGACTTAGTGATGTGGTGGTGGTGTTGGGTAGGAATTTTCTTGAAGTGTCTCTGTTCCTATGAGCACTGAAAGGAAATCTCTTTTTGGGTGATTTTTGTTTATTATGCTTGTACCTGCAAAACTGAAATGGATTGAACAAAAAATTGCAACTAACTGAAATGAATCTTGCTAAAATGGAAATTGTAGAATTGAAATGAAAGCAGGAGATGACTAATCTACTTTGCTGGAATGGAAATTGCAGAATTGAAATGAAAGCAGGAAATGCCTAATCTATGCTTGCTGAAATGAAATTGTAGAATTGAAATGAAAGTAAGAAATGCCTAATCTACACTTGTTGAAATGAAATTGCAGAATTGAAATGAAAATAGGAAATGACTAATTTATTTTGCTAAAATGGAAATTGCAGAATTGAAATGAAACAACTACTCTACTTTTGCTGAAATAAACTACTTGGAATAATATTGTAGTAGAAAATAGAAGAAAGCAGTAATCACAAAATACCCTGACACTTCCCTGGAAATGGCACCAAAAAGTGGTGAGCAACAGTATTGCAGCAATAATGCTGCAACTCCTGGGGCTTCCTACTTTACTTTAATCAACCTGGTAGTTCGTAACAAACTTGGAAGCGATGGTGCTGCATGCAAAGGTACTAGCTCTTATTGTAGGGTGTCACTTGATGAGCTGGCGCAAATTCGCTGGGAGCTTAAGCCAACTTCTATGAGTTCTCAAAAGAAGCTTTGACTGTGATGAAAGAAAACTAACTCTACAAGGGCTAATCTATTTGCAGAAAGAGAAGAAGAACTGAAATGTAACACAAACCCTAGCAAACCCTAGCAAACCCTAATTTACCTATTAACCCTACTTTTGCAAGAAAAGAGATGAAAACTAAAGAAATGAATGCCATTGACTACTGAAAAGGTAAATTGCATTTATTCAAGCTACTTCTGAAAAGAAATGAGAAGAAAACATACTTTTGTGCTTTTGAGTGTTTTTATGTGAAATTATTATGCTTGTGATTTATCTGGTTGTGATTGTGCAGAGGTTTGGTGGCAAAGGAAGATGGAGTTGGTTGTTGTAGAGGTGGATGAAGGTGTGGAGAGATCCTAAGAAGGCCTTAGTACCCTTCTAGAGACTTCCATAGCGATCAGACTTTGAAAAATCACTCACAGGAAATTCTGCAGGAGGCTGTAGGGGATCTACAGGAGGATCTACAAGAGGAGGCCGAGAGCTATTTTTGGAGTTTTGAAGGTGGAAAAATGATAGAAAAGGGGCACTGAAGGCTAGATGAAGTGTTGAGGTGTCTAGAACTTGTCAATGAAGATTAAGAATGATCGTGATGGTTGGATTTGTTTAAATGGAAAGAAAGCAACTTTATGGAAAAAGCGCAAAAATTAGGCCAAATTGGCGAAATGTTACGAATGAGTTGGGGAATCTGTGAGAGGGGGCTGACGCTAGCTCTTCTATGGGTGTATGGTGAGATGGGATGTCCTACAAGAGATCTACACATTTATTTATCAAAACTGACCAAAGCAAGAACTACTTATGCCATGAAAACAGAATTTTGTCTAGCTTGACCTAATTTCTGACCTACAAACAAAAAATACTGAACAGTAACCGATGAACAGAAAGGCATGCAGAGATATATATGGTAAAAGAACAAGAAATTATCTAAGCAACTGAATCTAAACCAATATCAACTCTCCCAAATCAAGTTATCACACTAGTAGTTGCATGGAAGAGAAAAAACTGTGTTTTTGGTGGTAGCAGTAGTGCCTTGACTTCAAATCATAGTCCTAGGAAGGGAGAAAGGAGATCAGGGCCTGCTATTGGCCTTTCTGAATCTTATTCTATCAATGCATTAATTTACTTAAGCAAGTTGAAACAAAAACAACTATACTAACCATCAAAAGCAACCTAATCTAACAAAGTAAAATGAATCTATGCAATAGAAATTAACTCATGAATTGAAGCAAAAACATATAAGTACATAGTAGGAGGTTCTAGACAGCTTGGGTTGGGCCCTAAACCAAGAGCTTTAGCCCTCTGAAAGAGATCAGTGCTGGTTCAAAAACTGTTTCATCTTCATCATCAAAAATAGTAGTTACATTACATAAACTGTTCTAAAAAAGGAACTTGAAAATAAGTTGAACACAATGCTGCACAAAAGTGCGAAAATCTACTAATAACTGGATAACCTACTGAGGCTCTAAGCCTCCTTATTTATACAAATGGGGACCTCTAACAATCCTCCTAAAATCAAGGAACTCGGCTTCCTAGAACTGAAGATAAACAACAGTCCTACTTGCTCGGCTGCCCCTTGGAATCATCAATGTGGACCTTTGTGCTCCAAGTTGCTAATGGAGGATTTGAGGGAAGGGGTCATAAATGAAGGAGAAACCCCCCTACAAATCCTCTTCCTTGTTTTCCTCGAGTTTTGGCTACCATTTTCTCATAAATTCCTTGACTTCGTCCAAAGTTGTCCAAAAAATCTGCATAAAACATTCATTAGACTACATGGCAAAGTGACTAACCCAATTCACTATATTAGCATAAATATACTCAAAAACATGCAACAAACTAGTGAAAATGGTGGATTAAGTCAAAATAAGAGGCTGAATGAGCCCATATAATTACCCATTTTTGGGGCTCATCAGTTGCTCCATGTAGACTTCTTCCTTGAGTTCCCAATTTAGAAATGCTGATTTCACGTTCATTTCATAGATTTTGAATCCTTTCGAGCAAGAAAATGCCAAGAACATCCTGATAGCTTCCATATGAGCTACTGGTACAATTGTCTCTTCAAACTCAATTCCGTCAATTTGTGAATAACCTTTGCAAACAAGCCTTGCCTTGTTTCTGATAACCTGTCCTTCCTCATTCATTTTATTTTTGAACACCCATTTAGTTCCTATTATGTTTTTGTCCTTTGGATGAGGTACCAGCTCCCATGTCTTGTTCTTCTCAATTTGGGACATTTCTTGTTCTCTGGCTTTTACCCAATGAGGATCCTTACTTGCTTCTGCAAATGTTTATGGTTCTATCGTAGATAACAGAGCAATAACGTTTCTCTTTGATGTAATGGTCACCCTTCTTCGGGTTTGCATCCCTTCATCTTTGTTACCAATAATAAGCTCTTCTAGATGATATTTCTGGATAAACTTCATCTTTGAAGGGGTATGAGGTGGTTCTTTATCCTATTCTTCTTCTTCCTCATCTATTTCTTCTTCTTCACGTTCTTATTCTTTAGGTTCTTCTTCAATGAGAATATCATCTTCATGTTTTTCAATTTCTTTTTGTGGAAGGTCTTCATCAACCTTTACATCAATGCTTTCCACTATTTTCTTCAGTCGAAAAATGTATCACTTGTAAGCCTTACTCTGTGTAGAGTATCCAAGAAATATCCCTTCATCAACCCGAGAATCAAACTTTCCTGGTGAGCCATCCTTGATTTTTATGAAGCACTTGCTTCCAAAGATCTTGAAGTACTTCACTGAAGTAGGTCTTCCTTTCCATAACTCATAAGGAGTTTTTTCACAGTTTGGTCTTAATTGAGTTCGATTCAATGTATAGACAGCTGTCCCTACTGCTTCTCTCCAGAATTTTCGCTGCAAGTCTGTTGCTAATAACATTGTTCTTGCCATTTCGTGGACTATTCAGTTTCTTCTTTCAGGTGCCCCATTTTGCTGAGGTATTCTGGAAGCAAAGAATTCCCTTTTAATTCCATGAATATTATAGAACTCACTAAACTCGTCTGATGTGAATTCTCCCCCTCTGTCTATTCTAAGGCACTTAATTTTTGAATATTTTTCATTTTCTACAAGGGCTTTTAGATTCTTAAAACACTCAAAAGTTTCAGATTTATACGTTATAAAATAAATCCACATCATTCTAGTATTGTCGTCAACAAATAACACAAAGTACCTTTCTCCTTGGAGTGTCTGATTTCTGGTTTTTCCACACAAATCAGCATGGATGATCTCCAAGGGCTTTGATGTACAAAGCTCCTTTGTCTTGTGGCTAATTTTGGTTTGCTTTCCATCTTGACATGGACAAAATACTCCTTGATTTGGTTTGAATAGCCTTGGGATGTCTCATACAACTCTAATCTTGCTTATATTGATCAGATTTTCGAAGCTTGTATGTCCAAGTCACTTGTGCCACAACCAACTTTCATCTGTTCGACTTAGGTATGATTTATTTTCTTGAATCTTGTTCAAAATGTAAATGCTGTCTGGTGTTCTAACCCCTTTCGCCACAAGTTCCCATGAGGAAGAGTTCCTTATTTCACAGTCTTTGGTGTTGAAGAAAACCTTATGTCCTGGATCACAGATTTGGTTGACACTCAGGAGATTGTGTTTGAGCCCGTCTGCAATTCTACCAGACCCACTTGGAGCTAGTAGAATTGCAGAAAAAGGAACTGTTACTCAGGAGATTGTGTTTGAGCCGTTCTACTAGCAGAGCATCTTGAGCTTTTCCTTTTCCATTGATTAGAGTAACAGTTCCTTTTCACGCAATTCTACCAGACCCACTTCCAAAGGACACATTCCTTTCCTTTTTTCTCAATGAGACAAACTTCATTTTGTCTCCTGTCATGTGTCTGGAGCACCCACTATCCACAAACCGATGATTTCCATTATTTTGAGCATATAGAGCCATGTCGCATTTATCCATGTTGGAATTCTTACTACTCATCTTTCTTCCTTTGAGTGGGCAGTTTTGTTCATAGTGTCCATTATTGTAGTAGAATGAGCAGATTAGATCAAATTTGGTCAAGGAATCAAATGAATTGAAGGTTTTGATTTGTCCCTTCCTTTTGGGGGCATATGAATTGATTATTCAGTCCTTTAGCTTTGGCGTTTCACTTCTGCAAGCCATGTAATGTCTAGCTTGATGATCGAAGTTTTTACAGTGAAAACAATGTCCAAGAATGATGGTTTTGTACCTATTAAAGCAGCCATGGTTTGAGTTGATTTCCTTCCTTGGAATTACTCCCGCCTCATTATTTGGATTTGAGATGGGCCCTTGGTTAAGTATGGGATTGTATTTGCTGTAGTATCCATGATTCAACTCCACATTGTTCTTTGGAGTAATTCTCTCTTCATTCTTTGTATCTGGGATGTGCTTTTGATAACATACTTTTTCCTCTTTTGGATTGCAGGAAAGTGCATCGACATAGCTTTTCACATTATTCTTAGTGCTTGAGGATTCTCCTTTGAAACCTACTCCAGACTTGTCATGTTGAGGTTTTTGACTTTTTATAATAGTCTCACGTATTTGAGAGCTTTTACAACCCTTTTTAATTTGCTCCAACTCCTTTCTCATAGACACTATTTCGACCTCACGTGCTTTGCAAGTCTATTCTTTTTATTTTAGCTTTGCTTCCAAGAGATCTTCTCTCCTTCTTGTTTCCTCGTTTTCCACTTTGAGAGAAATGATTTTATTTCGTAGTTTCTCATTTTCTTCAATGACACTTATTAATAGTTCATCTACATTTCCTTCCAGCCCTGAGTCATCATCATTTGTGAATGCCATGAATAATTTTTCTTGGCTTTCATCATGGTCACTTTCCTCATCTAATTTCTTTTTGATGACCACAAAATCATCCTCATCAGACTCATCTTGCTTAGAGAAGAAGTTCTTCTTATTGAACCCTTTCTTTTTGTGTGCCATTCTTTTAGAATTTCCTTCATCATCACTATAATGTTTATAAGGGCATTTTGTTGTATAATGACCTATTTTTCCACACTTAAAATAGATAAGAGGGTACTTGCCTTTAAGCTTAGATCCTTTCTTCATCTTTCATACAAATTGAGCCAATTCGGATTCCACATCGGACTCATCATTACAGTCATTCCTTTCTTTCCCCTTCTTTAACTTTGAAGCCTTGAATGCTTCATATTTGGAGCTTGGGCCACCTTTCCTAATCTCACAGACAGCGAGGATTCCATGGAGTTCATCCATATTGAGGGTATCTAGATCCTTTGCTTCTTCTATGACACTTATTTTGGAGTCAAATCTGTCTAGAAGAGATCTTAATACATTTTGAACAATGGTACTTTCTTCAATTTTTTTGTCCAATCCTTTAAGGGAGTTGAACACTTCAACTACTCGGAGGAGGTATGCTGCAATATCTTCTTCATCTTCCATCCTCAGAATTTCAAATTGTCTTTTATGAGTTTGAAGCTTTGCCTTCTTGACTTTTGAGTCTCCATCGTATAAGCCAACTAAATTCTCCCACATTTATTTGGCAGAGGTACAGTGCATGACTTTTGTAAACTCGGAATCAGTGATTCCACTAGTGATAGAGTTCAAGGCCTTTGCATTTGCGATGTAGGCTCTCCTCTTGTCTTGATTTGTTGGAAGAGTGGTAAGCATATGGTATTCATTTTGAACAAAATGACAGACTTCAGGTCCAAGGTACATTAAGTAGTAGGTCATTATTCTTTTCTAGAAACCAAATTTAGTGCCATTGAATAGAGGAGGTCTTCCTGATGATTCGTGATTTCTCATCATGGCTGCAGATCCTTCTTCACGTTGTTAGGCTAGTATGAAGAAGCCTTCTCTGATACCAATTTTTGGAAATACTGGGGGGGTGGGTGAATTAGTATTTCTTTTTTTGTTGTTCTTGTTGTTACCAAAAGCACATATAAGTATAAATGAAACACAAAAATAGATAGCTGGAATTAATTCTTTTATTAACACAAGAAATAGTGTAATGAAATAAATACAATATATATAATTGTTTGCAATTTGTTTCCAAGCTCCAACTTGGACTTCAGTGAGGCTCCAACCTCCAGAGCACCAATTCTGTCTTGCAATAGTTCTGCACTGAGGAGCACTAACTCCCAAGGATTTCAATCCTGTTCAGAGGCTCCAACCTCTTGGGCTCCAACCCAAACCTAGTATCAACAGTTTTGTTGCAGTTTTTTGCACCCAACACTGCTAAGCTTCTGCCTTTCTCCAGTTCTCCTGCTTCTTTGGTCTCTCCTGCCTCTTGCATGTTATTTGGCTTCCTCTCTTATAGATTATGCTTTCATCAATAGTACTTCACCATATTTTTCTATTTTTATGTGTTTCATACACCTCTGAGTGATCGTTTCCACTTTCCACTACCTCTTTGGCTTCCTCCTCAATCTTTATGGTTTCATCTATCTCTTCGTGCTCGATAGCACTCCTGAGACACATTACTTCTTAAGAGAGGTCCACAAATGCACAGAGAAATCATGTCTTACGTTAAACTGTAACATTTATCATTTTTACAATAATTACAGGCATACCCACAAACGGCTTTGTTTAACGTATAACCATGTCCCAATCGCAATCACTATCCACATGAATCACCCCATTTAATTGACGTTCAACCTCCTGAACCATCAGAATAACAATCATAAGCCTTTCAGCCTAAAACACCCCGCGCAAGCCAAATATTTCATTACACAGAGAATATGAGAAAAACAGTCAAAAATACTAAAGGGCAGACTTTAGGAAATATTACACCCGCACCTATTCCTGTATCGGGTCCGGTCCATATCACAATCAGTGCTCTAGTGTGGCAAGGATTCATAATATGCGATATGTGACGAATGCGATGATAGATTGAGTCATATATCAATGTGTGGCAAGTCCACATGGATATGTATCACAGTCGGGAGTTTCCCTTAACAGAGGCCCAATGCAACATCACAAATCACTATTGGTAATCGCAATGGACCGCTTGACACATAGTAGCTCTGCTCCCGAAGTGCCGATGTGATATACATTAGCAATCGCAAGTCGCAAGGGTTCAGGGCTCGACGTTAACACAGACCACTTCATTATATCGATGTGATATTAGGTGCCGGAACCAATATGACTCACTACTCCCGTGTATTAAGTTTCAAGTCTGGTTTCCGTCTCTGATAGTGTAAAAGCATGCATATATATATATATATATATATAGATGCATGCTTTTACACTATTGAGAAGTAGAAGCACACACGCACACACACACACACACACACACACATATAAATATATTGTTTTGTGCCTCCGATAGTGTAAAAGCACACATATATATAATATATGCTCCTACACATGTGTTTGCATGCATATAACTCTTTTGTGGCCCGATAGCTCTCGACAATATAAATGCACCCATTGCTCCTCTAATGGCTCTATCTACTTCCTTATAGCTTTGCTTGTTCATCTGTTGCTCCGATGGCTGTATGCATCCTCTGTTTGATTTGTTTGCTTTGGTACTTTGTTCCTCATGCCTATATTCTGATCCTCTTGGCTCCATTTGCTTCTCGAATATTTCTATATTGACATTAACGACAATATGTGTCCAATAGTTTCTTCTACAAGCAGAGAGTACAAATAGAGAGTCCTAGGGGTTTTATATTAGGGCATTAAAAAGCCTAGAGGGTCGAACCATACAGAAATGTGATGGATGAAATCATTGAGACAAAAACCACGGTGGTGGTTAATGAAAGGAGTCGTCTAAGGAGGTGAGTTGAGGAATTTCCATGACTGATAAAGGCAAAAAAAGTCAATTTTTTTGTAGAGATAATGTTTGAATCAATTTTTTGATGGTGGAAATGCATTCAACACCAAAAAAAACTTATAGGACAGGTAAAATCTTAAAGTTTGACAATTATAACTTAAATTTCAAAAATCCCTACCAGATTTTATCAAAATATAGCCAGAATTTGCATAAATTTAGGGACAGAAAAATAGTCTAATTAATGCTTGCTCAACTTGGGGGCATGGCTATATTTCATGACATGGGGCATAGATTTCATGACATGTAATGCTCGCTCAGCCTGGGGGCATGGCTATATCATCACCGCCGTCGACAACTTCACTAAATGGGCCAAGATGATGCCCACATATAATGCTCACGGTATTAGTGTTGCTTAGTCCCTCTTCAACCACGTCATAGCCCGTTTCAACGTCCCTCAAGCCATTTTCATTGACCATGGATCACATTTTCGTCAGTACATGATGGCAGAGCTGACTGCTCAGTTGGGTCTTCTTTTTGATAGATCAACTCCTTACTATCCACAGGCCAATGGCTAAGTTAAAGCAATTAACAAAGTTCTCATTACTATGCTTCAACAGACCTTTGGGAAGAAAAAAAGGATTAGCACCTTATGTTATTCTCGGCTCTTTGGGCTTACAAGACTTTGTCTAAGATAGTCACTAGATTTACTCCGTTCCAGTTGGTTTATGCTTTAGAGGCAACATTCCCAATTGAGTGTGAAATCCCTTCATTGAAATTAGCTATCAAGCTACTTTCTAATACCTCACCTGAAGAGGAGCGGTTACTATACCTTGAGAGGCTTGATGAGACCTGTTGTATTGGTACGATGGTGATTAAAGCCCAAAAAAAATGTGTTAAAGCTCATTTTGATCAAACTATTTCTCCACTCACTTTTACGGAAGGCGACTTGATCCTACTATATGATCAATTCAATGATAAGTTGGAAGATGGAAAGTTCAAACCTATGTGGCATGGGCCCTATATTGTAAAATGTGTCTTACAAAAGGGCACCTATGAGCTAGTTAAATACGAAGGAAAAGCATTGTCATAGTCCTAGAATGAGTTGCATCTGAAAAAGTATTATTCATGAGTTTTGTGTAATTACTTTTGTACATTAGTGTGTGAATTCATTGCTATGCATTTTTTATTTTTATTTTGGTGTGATTGTTTGCTTCGTAGACACGTTTTTTCTTCTTACCTCATATTCCACTTAGTTTGCAGATGTCGTCAAACCATTATGTTGGTTTTGCTGGTGGTGCTTGTCGTAGCACACAGAACTTATCTTCCGTAGCGTGGGCAATCTTTTCCCCTGATGGAAAGTTGGTCAATTTACAAAGTATTTTCTTGGGATGGACAACTAATAATATCGCCAAATATAGTCTAGTCATTGAACTATTGTGAGAAGTAGTTTCTCTTGGCATTAGAAATTTAGTTGTTAAACTAGATTCACAACTCGTTGTGTTACAATTGAATAATCATTACTGAGTAAGGAATCCACAAATTTTGTGTATGTATCTACATGTTCGATTACTCGAAAGAAATTTTGATTTTATCACATATCAACATATTCCACGTAACCTGAATAAATTAACAGATGCTTCAACAAATTATGTTCTTGATAAACATTTGCGTAATTTGTAAAACTGATCATATCACCATAATGCATGAACACATAAGTAGAAAATAAAACATGCATATATATATATATATATATATATATATCGTGTCTGTCATAGTTTTTCCATCAAAACCTCAAAAAATAAAATGTTACGAGACACATGGCTTTCAAATCCTACAAAAGTGAAAAGACAACTAGAAAGGTTATTCTCCTGCATGATGCTCACAATAACACGAGACTACTCTAATCTCTTGACTTAATAACCGATGTAGTCTCAGAGACACTCCAACTATATGCCTCTGGTATCATTGTGGTATGTCGTCTGTAGTCACATATTCTGGAATCCCACGGGTGATCAATTCTAGATTGCATTCCATCTCCACCATGGGATTTTCTCCTTCCTCATAGGGAGCATCTTCTACCTAAAGTTCTACTCACCATGCTACTGGAAACATACTAGGATTCCTTTCTGGTCCAACATCTACAAATTTATTACAAGTTAAATCTTAGATACACTTTCACAAAAAAAAAAATCATAAAACTTGAAAAATCCAAAAACAAGTTTTACCTGCATTAGTCAACTATTCGTCTGGTGGTAGAGGTAGATCTAGATCCCATCTAAAATATATACCTGCATAGGTGTAGTCATCCACCTCGATCAGTTGGCGGTGCAATAAACCAAAAAAGTGGGGAGGGAAATGCATATACTGGCCTCCTCCTCCTTGAGGCATAAGCTCACTCCATCTGACCAGCCTTAGATCTTGTGGAGAAGGATCTGATACCTATGTCCACTGATACCAAAATAGAGGCACACGCTCTAGAAAGAAAGTAACCAGAATCAAACCAAAGACAAATTGTTTCAAGTATCCTCGCTTACCTTTGGTTAGTTGCCTCTTCATATTGGCCAATAACCCCCCACACGAGTGGAATATTGTTGGAGTGAGGCATTTTACTCCATACTGGAATTGAGATTTTGAAATCTCGTGTAAAGCCTACGACTCGGATATGCAAGCTATGGTGTAGAGAATCGTTCTCAAGGGAATATTGTTGACTGTTGCCATCTTCACCTTCCCACCCACTGTTGTCTCTACACTTGGGAAATGTCTCCTGATTAAAGCTTTGGTGCTCTCACCTCCTGGATGAGATCTAAAGAGTTGGACCCTTTCCCCTCATCTAGACAATCTAGTAATAAAATAGATGTAAGTTTCTTCCAGCTCTAGTTGCTAGTCTCCAATAATGAAAATCTCCCAATCAACATCCCACAAACTGATCAAATAGTGCAACCCACAATTCATAATAATTTCAGCAACCCAAAGTTCCTCAAAGCATTCACACATTCTAGATCTTGGCCTGCCTAGTGGTCTTCCACCTCATGGCCTCTTTTCTTCCATTCAAGGACCATGATGCCAAAATACCGTGCAAAATAACTATTAAATATTAATTAAATGATTTTCTACAGATTAAAACTCAAAATTTTTGCCCTAAGAGAAATATTTTTCTTCAAAATTTCCATCTCTCAGTCATCATGTCTATTTTTATTAAACCAATGATGTCATCACGAAGGCCTTTCAGCCCAGGGGCAACCATCATGGGTCCAATGAGCAAACCCGCGATGATCACCCTCGTTATAAAAATTAAAATCCTTCCCTATGGTAAGCAAAAAATCGATGAAAATGCATGAAAACATAATGAAATGCAAGAGAAAAGGTAGAGAACTTATCTACAGCCAACAGTTTGATAAATGATGCCCTGGATCTCCCACACTGCTCATTTAAAAAATTGAAGAAAATGGGGTTAAAATGCATTCTCAAATTTACTCCAAGTGAAATGGTAATTTTTTTTTTACTTTTAGCCTATTTATAAGTTTTAAGTTCATTTTTTGCTAATATTTTAATATTTTCCTCAATATTAGTGATGTGTTGTTGTCATTGTGCAGTTATAAGTACCTTTTGGTGGATACAGTGATTATTCTTAACAGATTTGATGAGTTGTATTTTATCTCTTTTTTGGATTCATTAAAAATAAACAAAAAAGGAACCCCCCTCAAATCATATTTAAGCTCTTTTATGACTCTTGAAACATGAAATGATCGCTGATTACTTGTCTTTTCAAACTCGTTAAATTAAATGAATTGACGTCTTCTCAGTATATGTTTACCCCTTTTTCGGGGTCGGATTGACTATTTACGAAAAAGCTACACCTTGGTCGATATGGTTAAGAGGTTATCTCAAATATTGTTTTCTACCTTTTCGGGTTCTAAGGACAAATTACAAAAATAGACATGATGGAGATTTCTTTTTTTGTCTCTTTTTCGAACTCTCTAAATATGAAAAGATATCAAGTTATTCTTCCATTGGACTCGTTAAAACTTTATGACGAAAGACTCATCACCATGTTGAGATCGAGTTTCTCCTTCCTAGGACTCGTAAAACTTACTAGGTTGGATTCATTCGAAGAATGAACTTATATGACAAGAATATTGTATCCCCTTCAAGCTTATGATAAAAACTAATTGGGGTACTCGCTAGAAATAGTGGGGAAAAATGAAAGTGAAACATCCTTTGTATAGGCGCCATATCGCTCTTGAACATGACACTCTTTTGCTTCTCGTGTTAGGTTTGGGATATCCTCACTCAGTCACTTGTCCTCCTGGACTTGGGTGATCCATTTTTCCTCTCGTCTGAATATTCCATTACATCATGACCTTGGTCTTATCATGTGTCAAATGCTGCCACACTTTGGAGTCATGTTTCCGATGTTCAAGAGAAGTCCTATCTGTAGTCTATTACCTATACATTATCTGACCCTTCACTAAAGTCTTGGATATCATTCATTTTATTCCTTGTTTCATGTCGAGGATGGGGGACTCATCATGGACCTCCTTCGACAGGTCACTTCCTGTCAACTTTAGCTCATTATTTAGGAAGATGGCTTAGAGACTCCCTTTCAGTACCTTAGAGCTTGCATGCCTTAATGACAATTTCTTCACATTCGAAGATAGGTTTTCATCATTGGCCTCTGATCAGATGATTCCACAAGTGTTCGACTTCAACTTTACTTTTCACATTCACGAATTGAACTATCATACCTTGAGGACCATTTCCATTATTGGTGGTTTCTCTCATGCCTATTAATGGTCCACATCATTGGCTGGTAATGAGGTGGTTTTCTAGCATGTTCGAGTTCAACACATTCATTTGCATGTTAGAAATTGTACTTTGGTTAGGCTGGGATGGAGCACAAGACCCCGATTCTTGTTTGATATGATGAAGGCTACATGGAGTTATGTATTATTCATGATTGTACACATGTTTCTTCTATATGAATGGCTATGACCATATCGTGGGACTTTACATCTATAATGATCCTTCTATCTTGGATGGATGCACCCATACCATGGATCTTTTCACATAGTCCTTATTATTTGGATGGCTACATCCATACCATGGATTCATGATTTGATATTAGATATGTGTATGTATATGTGTCCTTGATTTGCAGGTCTCCTAACAGTGTTTGTTCTTTTCCTTGTAAAATCTCGTAAAGCATCTTAGCCATCACTCCATGTTTTGCCTTCATGCTTTATGGGGAATATTTTACATAGTATTTTTCCACACCTCCTGTACTTCCCCATGACATATCATGAAGTGCCTGAAACATGACGATCATGCAATGTGATCATCCAAATATGCAACTCAGATCCTCCCTAAAACACTGATTGGAAAATTCCTTGAGCTTCCCATAGAGGAAATGGCTCTAAAACCCTAATTGTAGAATAGTCGCTCCTAAGATACTGAAGACCATGATGGTTGCTAGTTACACTATACTAGCCCCACGATTCCATCATTCTTTTGGATTGGATACTAGTGATGATCCTTAAAAGGGAATTTTCCCAAAGAGGACAAGAAGCTTTGTGATATAGAGGCTTCCAAAACGATAAGATGGAGGTTGTTCGACGTGGATGAGGTCGAGTTCTCTCAACTTCTTCTTTTGGTCTTATCCCTATGAGCTATCTCCTTGAGATGAGGACCTTCTCCTATATTTGAAGAGATCCTAACTCCCTTTCCTTGCCTTTATATTCATCCTCTCCCATTCTCAAATGGTTGGTCTTTGACTATTTGCACCCTTATGCTGAGATTATGCATACATGCTACTAATATGGCTTGGAGAAGGAGTGCTTGGAGAGCTTGAGATTGGACTTGGACATTCACTCAAGGAGAGGTTATTGAAATCAAGACTTGTCTGTATGATTCCTCTTTTATTCTATTAATATATACAAATGTTGGTTCATTTTCCATAAATGTGTATGTTAATGTATCATTTATCTTAATGTTCCATGATTTGTTAAGTAGGTTAATTTTGATTATGCTATTTGTACTTGCAGCGTTTGTTGTGTCTTGATCTTTTATGCATGCATTTAAACTATGTGAGGAGTAGGACCAAGCCCGTGGCACAAGAAATTCAAGGTATTCAACAAAGGAGGATATTATAGCATCAAAACGAGGTAGGCCATCTTCCTCTTAGGAAAGTGTCTAGTATATTGTCATGTAGGTTGCTAGTCCCACTCACTGGGCTAGAGGGATAATCTCTGTCCACAAAGAGGATTGCCTAGACAACACATAGCAATGGAACTAATAGTAAAACCCTTGAAAAAATGAATGAATTTTAATGTAATATATGCATCATTAAATAGTTCAATGGGATTGTTATTGTATTTATTTTCTGGAAAAAGGTTTTAGAACCATGAATGAACTCAAATGCTATGAATGCGAGTGATAAAAACAAATATCAAATTACCTTACATGAGGTCTTTATTAGACCAATGCCAATAGTAATTAGAAATGTAATATTGGTTTCAAGGTTCCTTCAGGTGAAAATGTCTAAGAATTTGATGCCATATAACCTTTCATTTCATCAACTATATATTCTTACCTAAAACATAACCTAAGGAGGCTTAAATACTAAAATTTAAGAAGCAATATTTTGATGTAGAAAGGGAAAGTTGTTTCACTTTTTTCATCATCAATTTACTCCCTTAATGTGTATATAATATGAAATACTTCGACATTGGCACAAATCTCATATGGAGAATATAAGAGCAAGATCCAACATTCACATTTATTTCCAAGGATGAGATTAAAGTAACCTAAGATATATTTTGAGCAAATTAAAGTGTTATTTGAGATAATTAGTACTTTGGATTAGTTCCGAAGTTAATGAATGAAAATCAAATATTGATACCCTAGATAGAGCTAAATTAAAAGGGAAAACCTTAAAATATCAATTAGAATCAAAAGATATACAAAACAAATGATGTAAATCCCTAGATAAAACAATATAGATTAAGATATCAAGAAATTAAATCCCTAGGTTACAAAATAAACAAAAAGAAAAGGAAAAGAGATTAAGATTTTGGAATTTTTGTTTGAAGAAAAAGATACAATATTTATTAGAGAGGGATATGGGGTCACTAGAGAATATCTAAGTGAGGTTTAGAGTTTAATATGAGACAATGTTGAAGGTATCAAGAAGGATTTCCTCTAAAGCGTTTTCTAGGGCTACTAGGTTTTATCAAGAATAGATGGGGGTAAGGGGGGGTCCTCTATGAATCTCATGCAAGTACTAGTAAGGTGATCTCAAAGTCTTACCATGGGAATAGGGAGGAGCTCTATGAAATCCTACCTAAATGCAATGGAACAATTATTTAAGGGTCTAAGGGGGGAGAGAAGAAGACTATACTTTTATTTACCCTTACAAGTGGAGAAAGGTATCTTTCTTTGGATCTTTAGTAGCTTTATTTTCCAACATAAATACTCTTTACATAAACTTTCTATTGGTATTCAACAAATAAAAATTAGTTATGTACCCTCCTTATATGCAGAAGAGGCCTCCTCAATACATGGTGTGGATACAATGTGCTAGCTCAAAACCATGAGAAAAAACCATTAGCTCATCTCATAACCATGAGCAATATACAACATCATGTAGGCATAAAACCATTAAAATATTCCAATAGAAAGGAACCCTACTAGAAATGGTCAAATATGCTCAAAAGGCACCACATGCATGTGCTAAAGGATGTTACAAGAAGTGTAATCTCCCATAAAATGTTCTTATGTCCCGAAGATGAGTGGTGAAAAGGCCAACAAGTGTGCATGAACTAGGGTTCCCCTCCAACCAAATCCCATAAGAGACAAAGTTCACATATCAGGAATTAAAATTTTCCATTTGTATTGTATCACCCCACATCTGTGGAATGTCCAAGGTGAGTTGGAATATGTTGCTCCTCAGGTAGGGAACTCTTCAAATAAAAGAAGGTGGTAAACTTCCATGTCATCTCTAACAATTGGATTAACGTGTGACCCCATGTGACCGCCTCCTAAGAGTACTTAAAGCCTAAAATTCCTCCTATGTGTTATCCAAAGAGAAAATAAGGAAATGAAAAGTGAGAGAGGAAAGATCCTATGGAATCATGGAAAGTCGAAGAAGGGTAGGTCCATATCTAGAGCATGAATGGAATGTTAACATTGTGGGAAGAAAGTACACAAGATGAAATATTATTAGTCTCTTAAAGGAAATTAAGGATATGGATAAAAAGAGAATAATAAGGAAGTATATATAGTAAATCATGCATTATAAGATGTTTTGATATTTTTAATAGATAATATTGTTGATTATTAGGTGATAAATTTAGAGGATTAATTTCATGGCACACCCCATAGGAAATATTTATAGGATTATGTTCAAGGTGATTTTACTTAGGTTTATTTGGTTGTTGATGAACCACATAAAATTATTGGAAAGGGTAAGGTATGGATAAAATCAGGAAACATAAATCAATGATTACTAAAGGAGGTATGCCACATTCCTAATATAAGAAGAAATACAATTTCAACTAACAAGTTGGGAAGTGAAGGTTGTAGAATTGCATTTACAACAAATTCATGGGAGGCCACTAGATGATCATTTATAATATAAAAGGGAGAACACATAGATAACCTTGTATTTATGTACTAATAATTCTGACCTTTCTATTGCTTTAGCTTCTATAGGAGTGGATACAACATTGTGGCATAATAGATTTGAGAACATGAATGAGAAGGGAATATAGATTCTCCACTCAAGGAAATTATTGTGAAATTTGAAATATTTTTATTTAGATTTTAATGAGTCTTTTGTTAATAGAAATAGAAGAAAATAAGATTTCTTAGAGTTGGGAAATAAAATAAGAGTGAAAATTTAGAGTTTGTGCATATAGATGTATGGAGAATAGCTCAAGTATCATCTCTTGGTGGCTCTTAATATTATATTACTTCCATTTATGATGCAACTGAGAAAACTTGGGTTTATTGAATTTGAAAAAAATATGATGTTGTTTATAATTTTAAGAAATGGAAATCTTTCATTGAGAATGAGACATGAAATAAGTTAAGTGTCTCAAAATAGATAATGGGGGTGAATACTATAGCAAGGTGTTCTATATTTACTATTCATCCAATGGGATTGATAAAGAATAAATAGTTCTAGGATGAAGTGGACAATGTTGGCTTGAGGGGGGCTGACCCAGGTTTGGAGTTAATTAGCCAAACAAATCCCTACACTGCTAACCCTTTCGGCCATAGCTTGCAGAGCACGGACTGAGGTCTCACCCAAAGTAGTATGGGGGGATGCTCGAACCAAGTTTCCACACCCTTGAGATGTCTAAGGGGTTGATTTAGTCCAAGTGTGAATACCTTCATGCAAGTTACTTCATGCACTACCCTGACCTACAAGGCCTTCGCGATCTATTATAATCATCCTCATGTAGCCCTAACTAGGGGCTGAGGTGCTTTCATGCTGCTAAGGCAACGATCTGCGCTATTTCCATAAGTTACCCCATGAATCTTACTTATCATCTTATAACTGCTAGTTAACTTTGCATAAATAGATACTTTATATTATATTCACTTAATCAACACAACCATATAAGTTTGTGCATCATATAAACAACAAAATTGTAATTTATACCCAATACATTCAATGCAGAAAAGAGTAAATAGATACATAGAAATGACATGAAACTTCTCTTTATTACTTCTCTAACGGTTACAAACTCGACTCACCTTGCGCACTTAGCTCCAGGGGTCCGCGAACTCAGCTGCGGACTAATAACTCTCTGTGCACTTAGTTGCAGAGCCTTCTCCTACTCTACGACCCAAAGACTCAACTCTTCTTCATCATTCGTTCATGACTTTTGTAACTGATTTACAAATTCGAGCCTCGCTCTATTTATACAATCCCATGTTCTGTGGACCTTGGGTAGATCTATAAAGTTGATATTACATTACAAAAATGAGGGTGAACAACCCTATGACTCATTTACAACTTCACACTCCGCACCCACAAATCACAGAGTCTTTACATTAGATTTACATGTTTTGACCAAAATCTAGGCTTTAAGCGCCAAAACTTCCCTTAGGGGATCCCGCGCCCAATAGGCCCCCAGCACAAACATCATGACTCACCCTCGAGTCACTCTGTCGGTGCAGATAGCTTTGCGTGGAGACCTCCCAACTCTCTCTGGACCGCTGCAAGGTTGGCAATGCACTCAATAGCTGCCTGCTGTACCTCTGGGATGCATTGTTCAGATACTGTTGTATCTAAAATGCTTCCTTGCATCTCCTCCTGTGTTCCCTGCATCTGCATGAGCTTGGCTTCGATCGAGGTTGTAATTATGAATGCCTCATTGATCCAAGGTTGTATGTGTGCCTTCAAAACTGCTTCCTTATGTCGCACCATGTCTACATGCTCCTTGAGCACTTTTTCTTGCTAGATCTGCGCGAGCCTCTGTGTAAGGGCCACCGTCTGTGCAGTGCCTTTTATATCATCATATCTTTGTTGCAGCTCACATGTCTATATTTCTAAGTGTTGTATGTTTAGGTCCTTCTCTAGAGTGGTGAGGACCTCGAACAACTCTTCCAAACGTTTGGTGTAGTCCTTCACTAGACTCATGATCTCCTTTGTTCCCGTTGTGATGGAACTTGCACGTTGTTCCCTCACCTCTGCTTGAGGGGTCCTAACCTAGGTTTGGAGTTAATTAGCCAAACAAATCCCTATACTACTGGCCCTTTCGGCAACAGCCTGTGGAGCATGAACTGAGATCTCACTCGAAGTAATATGGGGGGATGATGGAACCAAGTTTCTGAACCCTTGAGATGTTTGAGGGGTTGATTTAGTCCAAATGTGAATACTTTCGTGTAAGTTACTTCGCACATTGCCCTGAAATGCAAGGCCTTTGCGATATGTTATAATCACCCTCGTACAACCCTATCTAGCAACTGAGGTGCTTTTGTGCTGCTAAGGCAACGATCCATGCTATTTACCCAAGTTACCCCATGGAT
>APFE030111061.1:0-12751 GCA_000404065.3 Pinus taeda | reverse complement strand
AAATAATTTACTAAAGCATTATAAACCCTAAACACTAAACCCTAAACTCTAAACCCCAAACTTGAGACCCTAAATGCTAAACATTAAATTCTAAACTCTAAGAATTTTATAACATTTTAAAAAGTGTTTTGTAATTTTTATTTAAGTGTTTGTCAAAATCATTTACTGAACCCTTATAAACCCAAAACCTTAAATCCTAAACCCCAAACCCTAAAACCTAAGCATTTTATAACACTTTAAAAAGAGTTTTCTAACTTTTATTTAAGTGCTTTTTGAAAGAATTGATTAAATCCTTATAAACCCTAAATCCTAAAACATGATCCCTAAACCCTAAACCCCAAACCCCAAACACTAAATACTAATCATTTTATAACATTTTAAAAAGTGTTTTGTAACTTTCATTTAAGTGTTTATTAATAGAAATTTCTAAAGTGTTATAAACCCTAAACCCTAAAGCCTAAAACCTAAGCCCAAAACCCTAATCTATAAACACTAAGTATTCTATAACATTTTGAAAAGTGTTTTGTAACTTTTATCTAACTTTTTATTAAAACAATTTACTAAATTTTTATAAACCCTAAAACCTAAGCCTTGAATCGTAAACCCCAAACCGTAAACCCTAAACCATAAACCTTATCATTTTATAACATTTTAAAAATCATTTTGTAGCTTTTATTTAAGTGTTTATTAAAATAATTTATTAAATTGTTATAAAACCTAAACGTTAAACCCCAAACGCTACACCTAAAACCCTAAAACCTAAAACTTATGTATTTTATAACATTTTAAAAAGTGTTTTCTAAATTTTATTTAGGTGTTTATTAAAAGCATTTGCTAAAGTGTTATAAACCCTAAAACCTAAACCCTAAGCATTTTACAACATTTTAAAAAAAAATTCATAACTTTTATTTGAGTGTTTATTAAAAGAATTTACTAAATTGTTATAAACCATAAACCATAAACCTGAAATCCTAAACCCTTAACCCCCAATAGGTTTGAATCAGTAACAAGAGCCAATCAAAAAATAAGGGAAATTAAATTACCGATGAAGGATAAAGAGGAGGTGAAAGAACTAATGGAAGTAATACAAGGATTCAAAGAGAAAAGTGAGTTTCTCCACTAAACTAATTTTCCAACCTTTTATAATGATGATGGGAACTTACATCCCAAACATTTCTTCATGAAAATCCCGGTGGAAATTAAGGAAAGTCACAAAGGTGTCGAAGAAAAGGACCGTTCCCTTAAAGGGAAATAGATTATGAAATTATATAATGATCATTATGAATTTTTGTTCTTAATCAAGAACATCTTTAATGGGTGGGGAAAAGTTGATTATGAATACATTGCTAGCATGGAGGGGAGCATCATAGAGGCTTCTTCATGTGACATGCCATATGATAGAGAGTGGAGGACTATAATGGATCTGCATGAATGGATTATCACCTGGGAATTCACATCAACATCCTAAGAGGTCTCAGCAGAATCAAGTTCCAGTGTAAGGACTTTGCAACACCAGACGAGACATCATTAATCAACACTAGCATTGGCACTTGCCACAATACGAGCATCGACATCATAGACAACTCCTAAATCCAAACCCAAATCCCAAACCATAAACCATAAACCCTATCCCTAAACAATAATACTTTTATAACATTTTAAAATACCTTTTTGTAACTTTTTAAAGTGTTTATTAAAAGCATTTAATAAAGTGTTATATCCCTAAACCCTAAACCTTAAGCATTTTATAACATTTTAACAAGAATTTTGTAACTTTTATTTAAGTTTTCATTAAAATAATTTACTAAAGTGTTATAAACCGTAAAACCTAAGCCCTAAACACTAAACCCTGAACCCCAAAACACAAACCCTAAACCCTAAAACCTAAGCAATTTATGATCTATTAAAAATAATTTTGTAACTATTATTTATGAGTTTATTAAAAGAACTTACTAATGTGTTATAAACCTAAACCCTAAACACTACACAATAAACCTCAAACCCTAAACCCTAAATCCCAAACCCTAATCCATAAACCCTAAACCCTAAACCCTAAATAATAAAACCTAAACCCTAAACCTCATAAACTAAAACCTAAACCGTAGGCATTTTATAACAATTTTAAAAGCGTTTTGTAACTTTTATTTAAGTGTTTATTAAAATAATGTGCTAAATTATTATAAATGTTAAACCATACGCCCTAAAACGTAAACCCAAAACCTCAATCCTAAACCCTAAACCCCAAGCCCTAAACCCTAAACCCTAAACCCAAAAACCTAAACCCTAAACCCTAAAACCCAAACCCCAAACGTCGAACCCTAAATCATAAACCCTAAACCCTGGCCATTTTATAACATTCTAAAAATTGTTTTGTAACTTTTATTTAGGTGTTTATTAAAATCATTTACCAAAATTTTGTAGAACCTAAACATTAAGCCTTAAACCTAAACCCAAAACCCCAAACCTTAAACCCTGAACCCTAAACCCTAAATTCCTAACCCTAAACCCTAAACCCTAATCATTTTATAACATTTTTAAAAGTATTTTGAAACTTTTATTTAAGTTTTTATTAAAAGAATTTACTAAAGTCTTATAAACCCTAAACCCCTAAATCATAAACCCTAAACCCAAAACTGTGAACATTAAACCCTTAACCCTAAGCATTTTATAACATTTTAAAAAGCATTTTGTAATTTTTATTTAAGTTTTTATTAAAAGAATTTACTAAAGTTTTATAAACCCTCAACCCGAAACTATAAACCACAAACTCTAAACACTAAAGCCTAAACTCTAAAGCATAAACCTTAAACTCTAAACCCTAAACCGTAAACCCTAAACCCTAAATGCTAAACATTAAATCCTAGTAATTTTGTAACATTTTAAAAAACATATTGTAACTTCTTTTTGAGTGTTTAAGTGTTATAAACCCTAAACTCTAAACACCAAATCCCAAACCCCAAACCCTAAACCCTAAACCCTAAGCTTTTTATAACATCTTAAAAAAAATTCTAACTTTTATTGAAGTGTTTATTAAGAGGATTTACTAAAGCCTTATAAACCCTAGACTCTTAGCCCTAAACCCTAAGCAATTTATAACATTTAAAAAGCATTTTTTAACTTTTATTTAAGTTTTTATTATAAGAATTTACTTAAGTCTTATAAACCCTAAATCCTAAGCATTTTATAGCATTATGAAAAGAGTTTTGTAACTTTTACTTAACTTTTTATCAAAATAATTTACTAGGATGTTATAAACCCTAAACCATAAAAACTAAACCCTGAACTATAAACCCTAAACTGCAAAACCTAAACCCTAAACACTAAACCCTAAGCCTTTTATAGCATTTCAAAAAGCACTTTGTAACTTTTATTTAAGTGTTTATTAAAACAATTTACTAAAGTGTTATAAACCCTAAAACATAAACCACAACCCAAAACCCTAAACCCTATACCATATACCCTAAAACCTAAACCCTAAGCATTTCATAACATTTTAGAAAGTGTTTTGTAACTTTTTTTACATGTTTATTAAAAGAATTTACTGAAGTGTTATAAACTTTAAAGCCTAATCCCTAAAACCTAAACCCGAATTAAATTATAACATTTTAAATAGTGTTTTGTAACTTTTATTTAAGTGTATATTAAAAACATTTACTAAATCGTTATAAACCCTAAACCCTAAACGCTAAAGCCTAAGAATTTTATAACATTTTAAAAACTATTTGTAACTTTTATTTAAGTCCTTATTAAAAGAATTTACTAAAATGTTATAAACCCTAAATCCTAAACCCTAAACTCCAAACACTAATCCCTAAACCATAAACCCTAACAATTTTATGATTATCTATAATAACGGAGGACCACACTTGGGTATGTGAGTGTAGGATGGAGAAAATTGTGGTACATGAGATACCCCAACCTTTGTTTTCCCACCCTTCTTCATAAACCTGTTTCTTTTCATTTATTTTTCTTCATAACTCATCGAGGCTCAATGGGATGAATGCATTATGTGTAATATGTAGCAGTGGCTACCCCCTTAAGGTGGAGAAGGACTGCTGTCATTCTTGTGAATTTGCATTGTAACTCTTCGTAAAAATTTAATTATTGAATTGTAATTTTCACTTCATTGATCTCATTGTGATTCTATTTGGATTTATATGTAGGTTTCTTGCACTTTCTTTCTACAAAAATTAAAAAGGAATATTTACCCTTTTCCATATCATGCAGATACTTGCAAGTGATAAGAAATCCATATCTCTAAGCTTGAGCATAATTTAGGGTACAAGTGAAGTAAGAAGATACATAGAAAATGAGCTTCCATACTTTACAATGAATGTATGGATACTCGTAATGGCATTTTAGCTCGCTAATGCACCAATAAAATTCCATAGATTGATGAACGATGTATCAAGATATTATCTGGCTTATTTTGTCACTGTGTATTTTGATATCATTCTCCTCTATATAAAAATATGAACATAACACTTATAGAAGCTCAAAGCCGTATTATGAAAATATGTAAGATGGAAGAAACATTTGATGAATTTCAAGAAGAGTTTATTTTCCATGGACTTTGTAACTTACCTCGACTATGTGGTAGGTGTAGATGGATTGTATATCAACCTAGAGAGGATACATGTCATAAATTGAGTGGTCAATGGAAACCTATCTCAGTGAAAAATTTGAAGTCCACATCACATTACTTTGACATCTCATTGTGTTTCAATTCCTTAACCAAGGAAAATGTAGACAATAAATGGGAAGATGAACAACAATATTTTGATGAAGCCATGACACAAATCTATAATGAACCTTTGGTGATAATCTTAGAGAAATTTCCATTACAAGTGGAGCTTGATATTGATATGTAGCAAGGGAGCCATTCTTAGTGGTGCAAGAAACACTTAAAAGGTACAAGAAGCACTCGAATAATATTCCTTGAAGTGATGATCAACTATCCAACCATAAGGAGTGGATACAATGTAGTGGAACTATGTCTCAGTTGAGGAGGTGTATTATAGCAATTATTTAAAAAACAACACTAAGTACATAGACTCAAATACCACCACACGAGATGGTACCCCCTCGATCTAACTATGATGGAACCTCTCTCGAGATCATAAGGTTGGATTTACCTAGGAATGAGTGGAATTATGCCAACAAATATTCCTTATGGTAATATTCCACATGGCACCATGTGTGTACCACGAGGCATGATTATGAAAACATACAAAATGAATATGGAAACCCTAGGAAAACATAAATTTTTACCCCAAAATGTGAATAGAGAAGATACATTTTTTTTAGACCCCATTCTCCTAATCTCACACTAGTAGTTGAGTCAACCTAGTATCCAGCTCCTTTGGCTTAATTGGTAATGGGGTATGTTACATATATTATTGTTCAAGAAGGTATGTTTGCAGCTTAGAAATTGAAATGGATCCTTGGCTATGTAGAAAATCTAGTATCTCAAAGAGGGTTTTCTCATATACTTCCATTTCATCCAAATCTTCTATGATTACCAAAAAAACTTGTTTCCATTGCAATTTATTCCAACATTGTCTCTACATCATGTATTTAAATCTCCATATCCATTGTGCCTTGCATTTTCTTATATGGGTTTTTCCTTTTCCTTGTAGAAGTGTGTTGTATGGGCTTGGGTTGTGGTCCTAAGGATTCCTCAGTGTCACCTTTGATCCTGTTGTAGTGGATTTTTCTCTGCTACGACTTCAAATTTGTTTTTTGATAGAAGGGACTCCTTGGAGTTTGGGGTTTGGGTTTTATGGTTTAGGGTTTAAGGTTTGGGGTTTAGGGTTTATGTTTTTTTGTTTAAGGTTTAGGCTTTAGGCTTTATAGCACTTTAGTAAATTTTTTTAATAAACACTTAAATAAAGTTACAAAATTCTTCTTAAGCTGTTATAAATTCTTATGGTTTATGGTTTAGGGTTTAGGGCTTGGTGTTTAGGGTTTAGGGTTGAGGTTTTTGGGTTTAGGTTTTACGGTGTATGGTTTAATGTTTATAACAATTTAGTACATTATTTTAATAAACACTTAAATAAAAGTTGCAAAACGCTTTTAGAAATGTTATAAAATGCCTATGGTTTAGGTTTTAGTTTATGGGGTTTAGGGTTTAGGGTTTAGGGTTTAGGGATTAGGGTTTTGGGTTTACAGTTTACGATTTACGGTTTATAAAACTTTATTAAGAGTTTTTCATAAACAATTAAATAAAATGTTACAAAAAAACGTTTTAAAATGTTATTAAATGATTATGGTTTAGGTTTTAGGGTTTGAAGTTTAGTGTGTAGTGTTTAGGGTTTAGGTTTTATTTTTTATTTTGTTACAGAGACAATCGTAAATTACTCTCAAGAGAAGTTTTTTACACATAAACCATATATACCATGAGAATTGTGTACCTGATAATTAAATTTATGCTTGATGAACCAATGTAATGTCAATCTTAGAACACTTCCGCAGTTTAGATGAGACCAATGCAAAGCATTATTCGCAATCTTATCAGTAGCCAAAACAAGTGCAGTACTGGATCCAAACGGTATGAACATTAATGCCTACTCCCTGCCCGTGGAAGCAAGGCCAATGCTGAAATATGACTTGCTTCTTGCTGGTTTCATCCAACATGACAAACATTTCCAGAGAATATTTCATTCTTATATGATCAGAAAGCATGATATTCCCCGAAATATTTCTCATCCAACATTCCAAGCTTCAAATATGTAGACATCATGACATCTTTGTTATTAGCGAGCCACATGTTGTCCCAGCTGTAGTGATAAGGTTGAGAGCAATAACTAAATTCTTGTTACAGTACCGAAGAGTGTACTAGTTCTTCTAGTCCTCCACATCATACAATAGAGTGTCCTTTACAGGCACATATCCTGCATCCTTGATTTCCCTAGACAACTTCTCTAACATTGCATAGATATCCTTTGTTTGAGAGTGCGTTCGGTCTCCTATGACAAAAGTATGCACTTTTTTTTTAATCTCAATCCAGCTGAACCCCTAGGGTTTAGGTTTTATAATTCCCTAGTAAGTTCTTTTAATAAACTCTTAAATAATAGTTACAAAATTATTTTTAATATATCATAAAATGCTTAGCTTTTACGGTTTAGGGTTTGTTGTTTGGGGTTTATGGTTTAGTCTTTTGGGCTTAGGATTTAGGGTTTATAACACTTTAGTAAATTATTTCAATAAAAAATTAAATAAAAGTTAGAAAGCGCTTGTTAAAATGCTATAAAATGCTTAGGGTTTAGGGTTTAGGGATATAACACTTTATTAAATGCTTTTAATAAACACTTTAAAAAGTTACAAAAGGAATTTTAAAATAATATAAAATTATTAGTGTTTAGGGATAGGGTTTATGGTTTATGGTTTAGGATTTGGGTTTGGATTTAGGTGTTGTGGATGATGTCGATGTTGGTACTGTGGCAAGTGCTAATGCTTGTGCTGATTAATGATGTCTCATCTGGTGTTACAATGTCCTTACACTGGAACTTGCTTTTGCTGAGACCTCTTAGGATGTTGATGTGACTTCCGTGGTGATAACCCATTCATGCAGATCCATTATAGTCCTCCACTCTCTATCATATGGCATGTCACATGAAGAAGCCTCTATGATGGTCACCTCCAGGCTAGTAATGTATTCATAATCAATTTTTCCCACTCCTTAAAGATGTTCTTGAGCAAGAACAAAAATTCATAATGATCATTATATAATTTCATAATCTATTTCCCTTTAAGGGAGTGGTCCTTCTCTTTGACACCTTTGTGACTTTCCTTAATTTCCACCAGGATTTTCATGAAGAAATGTTTGGGATGTAAGTTCCCATCAACATTATAAAAGGTTGGAAAATTATTTTAGTGGAGAAACTCACTTTTCTCTTTGAATCCTTCTACTACTTCCATCAGTTCTTTCACCTCCTCTTTAGCCTTCATCGGTAATTTAATTTCCCTTATTATCTGATTGGCTCTTGTTACTAATTTCAAACCTTTTTGAAATGTTTTAAAAGGCTTAGGGTTTAGCGTTTATGGTTTAGGTTCTAGGGTTTAGGGTTTAGGGTTTTAAGTCTAGGGTTTAAGGTTTAGAGTTTGGGGATTAGGGATCATAACACTTTACTAAATTATTTTAATAAACATTTAAATAAAAGTTACAAAACACATTTTAGAATGTTATAAAATACTTAGGGTTTAGGGTTTAGAGTTTAAGGTTTAGGGATAGGGGTTTATGGTTTAGATTTTAGGGTTTAGGGTTGATAACACTTAAGTAAATGTTTTTAGTAAACACTTAAATGAAAGTTACATAAAAATTTTGAAATTGTTAGAAAATGTGTAGGGCTTTTCGGTTTAGGGTATAGGGTTTAGGGTTAAGTGCTTGCGGTTTAGGCTTTAGGGGTTAGGGTTTAGGGTTTAGGGTTTATAACACTTTACAAAATTCTTAGGGTTTAAGTTTTAATATTTT
The DNA here is from genome assembly GCA_000404065.3 of Pinus taeda. Taxonomy (NCBI): domain Eukaryota; kingdom Viridiplantae; phylum Streptophyta; class Pinopsida; order Pinales; family Pinaceae; genus Pinus; species Pinus taeda. Next base: position 4,278 of record APFE030111061.1, on the reverse strand, counting down.
CGTTTTAGGGTTTAGGGTTTGGGCTTTAGGGTTCATGGTTTCGGGTTTATAACACCTTAGCGACTGTTTTAATAAACACTTAGTTACAAAACACTTTTTAAAATGTTATAGAATGCTTAGGGTTTAGTGTTTAGGATTTGCGGTTTAGGGTTTATGGTTTTGGGTTTAGGTTTTATAGTTTGGGGTTTAGCTGTTAGGGTGTAGGGATGAACCACCCCACATTAAGGGGCTATCCACTACTACATATTACACGTAATGCATTCATCCCATTGAGCCTTGAGGACTTATGAAGAAAAATAAATGAAAGGAAATAGGTTTATGAAGGAGGGTGGAAAAACAAAGGTCGGGGTATCTCATGTACCACAATTTTCTCCTCCTACACTCACATACCCAAGTGTGGTCATCCCTTATTATAGATAGTCATAACATTCGTAAGGTTTATGGTTTAGGAATTAGGGTTTGGGGTTTAGGGTTTAGGATTTAGGATTTATAAAATTTTAGTAAATTATTTTAATAAGAACTTAAATAAAAGTTACAAATCACTCTTTAAAATGTTATACATTAATTAGGGTTTAGGTTCTTGGGTATAAGGTATAGGATTTAGGGTTTGGGTTTTAGGGTTTAGGGTTTAGGGTTTATAACACTTCAGTAAAATTTTTCAATAAGTAATTAAATAAAAGTTACGAAATGCTTTTTCAAATGTTATAAAAGGCTTAGGGTTTAGTGTTTAGGGTTTATGTTTTACGGTTTAGGGTTTAGATTTAATGGTTTAGGGTTTATAATGCCTTAGTAGATTATTTTGATAAAAACTTAATTAAAATTTCAAAACTCTTTTTAGAATGCTATAAAATTCTTAGGGTTGATGGTTTATAAGACTTTTTAAAATTCTTATAATAAACACTTAAATAAAAGTTAAAAAAAACTTTTTAAAATGTTATAAATTTCTTAGGGTTTAGTGTCAAGAGTCTAGGGCTTATAACACTTTAGTAAATCCTCTTAATAAACACTTGAATAAATGTTAGAATTTTCATAAGATGTTATAAAATGCTTAGGGTTTAGGTTTTAGGGTTTTTGGTTTACAATTTAGGGTTGAGCATTTATAACACTTTAGTAAATTCTTTTAATAAACACTTAAATAAAAATTACAAAATGCGCCTTAAAATGTTATAAAATGCTTAGGGTTTAGGGTTTAATGTCCACGGTTTGGGGTTTAGGGTTTAAGGTTTAGGGTTTAGGGTTTATAAGGCTTTGGTAAATGCTTTTAATAAACACTTCATTAAAAGTTTCAAAATATGTTTTAAAATGCTACAAAATGATTAGGGTTGAGGGTTTAGCGTTTTGGATTTAGGTTTTAGGGTTTAGGGTTTAGGGTTTAAGGTTTAGGGTTTTGGGTTTAGTCTTTAGGGTCTACAAAATTTTGGTAAATTCTTTGAATAACCACTTACATAAAAGTTACAAAACAATTTTTAATATGTTAAATGGTTAAGGTTTAGCGTTTAGGGTATAGGGTTTGGGGTTTGGGGTTTAGGTTTAGGGTTTAGGTTTTGGGGTTCAGGGTTTTGTTTTTAGGATTTAGGGTTTATAACACTATATTGATTTATTTTAATAAATAATTAAATAGAAGTTACAAAATTCTTCTTAAACTATTATAAAATTCTTCTTAAATGGTTTAGGGTTTAGGGATTAGGGTTTAGGGTTTAGGGTTTAGGTTTTGGGGTTTAGGTTTTAGCTTGCACGTTTTAAGGTCTATAACAATTTAGTAAATTCTTTTAATAAACACTTAAATAAAAATTAAAAAAAGCTTTTAAAAATGTTATAAAATGTCTGCGGTTTTGGGTTTAGTTTATACGGTTTAGGGTTTAGGGTTTAGGTTTTATGGTTTAGGGATTATGGTTTGGGGTTTAGGGTCTTGGGTTTAGGGTTTATAAAAATTTATTAAAATCTTTTAATCAACACTTAAAAAAGGTTACAAAAAACTTTTTAAAATGTTATTAAAATATTAGGGTTTAAAGTTAAGGGTTTAAGGTTTAGGTTTTATAACACCTTAGTAAAATCTTTTAATAAACACTTAAATAATAGTTACAAAATTATTTTTGATAGATCATAAAATTCTTAGGTTTTAGGGTTGAGGGATTGGGGTTTGGGGTTTAGGGTTTATAACACTTTGGTAAATTATTTTAATAAACACTTCAATAAAAGTTATAAAACGTTTGTTAAAATGTTATACAATGGTTAGGGTTTAGGGTTTAGGGTTATAACACTTTATTAAATGCTTTTAACAAACACTTAGAAATGATGCAAAAATGTATTTGAAAATTTTATAAAATTCTTAGTGTTTAGGGATAGGGTTGATGGTTTAGGTTTTGGGATTTATAACATTTGGATAAATTATTTTAATAAGAACATAAAAAAAGTTACGAAACGCTTGTTAAAATGTTATAAAATGTTGAGGATTTAGGGTTTAGGATTTAAAATTCTATAAAATGCTCATGGTTTAGCGTTTATAACACTTTAGTATATGCTTTTAATAAAATCTTAAAAAATTTAAGAAAATGCTTGTTAAAATATTATAAAATACTTAGGGTTTAGATTTTAGGCTTTAGGGTTTAGGGTTTTCGGTTTAAAATGTTATAAAATGCTTACGGTTTAGGATTTGTGGTTTATAACATTTTACTCAATTATTTTAATGAAGACTTCAAAAAAGGTACAAAAAGCTTGCTAAAATGTCATTGGATGCTTAGGGTTTAGGGTTTAAAATTTTATAAAATGCTTACGTTTTGGAGTTTACACTTCAGGGTTTATAAAAATTTAGTAAATCCCTTTAATAAGCACCTAGAAAAAAGTTACAAAACACTTGCTAAAAAGTTATAAAATGAAAACATCTAATCCCTAAACCCTTAACCTTAATCCCCAAACCCTAAACCCTAAAAAAAAACCTAAAACCTCAACCCTAAGCCTCTTATAACATTTCAAAAAGTGTTTTGAAATGTATTTATTAAAACAATTTACTAAAGTGTTATAACCATTTCTAAGAGAAATCTCAAATAGGGAAAAGATTTCAAGGGATGTAAGTCTCATTTCTTCAACAATTGTTTCACAGAGAAATCCCCTCACGGTGCAACCCTATCCTGTAATTTTTGGCAATTGTATTATCCTTTTCTAGAACTCCTATGGTATTTATAGGTTGCGCTATCATGATAGTGATGGATAACGAGGTGATATAATTGTATGGATGGAGTGGGTTTTTCTTAAACCAATTTGAAAACGATCATTATCTCATCATTGTGTCATGATTGAGGGAGTGGCTTATGTTTTGAAAAGAGACATCGATGGAGTTCGTCCTTTTCAAAGGAATCTGAAGGGGAGTTGGCAACTGCTGAAGTGTTTTCATAATAATTTAGCTTTCTCTCAATTATTTAATTCACTAACAACATACAATTTTATTTACCAAATATTTTTTTATTATTTAAATTGAATTTAAAATAAATTACAATTTCAAAAACCAAAATTTTAATACAAGAAATTTTGATACCAAAAAATCCAAAGTAAGAAGATTCCACTCATTGGAATTTTGGTCTTGAAAATACTGAGGTTTCACTCATTTAAACAAATTAAAAAAGCTCTTTTTATTATCAACCTAGCCTATTTTTTGAAAATTTAAATAATCTCTCACATGCCACCCCACCCGCACCCATTCCCCCGTCCCCATCATCCTCCACCTCCTCCCGCGCCTCCACATACTCCCTCTACCTGTCATTCCCCATGCTCACCCCCTCCTCTACCTCCTCCCTAACCCCCTGCCTACCTCCCTCATTCTCCATCTCCCACCTCAACCTCCTCCCCCACTTCCTCCCTCCATCCTCACCCCCCTCTTCATTTTTCTCCTCCCCTGCCTCCTTCTCCCATGCCATGCCTCTGCCTCCCCATCCATCCCCACCCCATCCTCTACCTCCTCCCCCTCTATCTCTTCTACATATTCCCCCTCCTCCTCCTCACCTACATCCTTTGCCTCCTACCCCTCAGCCTTCTCCTCTCTTCCCTCACCCTCCCTTCCTTCCTCGCCTCCACCTCTACCTCTCCCCCCACGTCCTCTCCTTCCCTCCCCTGCTGCCTACTCTTTCACCTGCTCTCCCTCCCCCTTGCCCTCTTCCTTCTCCAACTTCTCCCATTCAGCCTCTTCCTCCTCCCCATCATTCACCTCTGCCTTTTCCCCCTCCTCTCCTGCTACCTACCCCTCATTCTACCTTCCTCCTCCTCCTCATCCTACCCCCTTGCCTC
>APFE030111058.1:12441-23573 GCA_000404065.3 Pinus taeda | reverse complement strand
ACAGTTTCATCAACATGTTCATTTGTGGAGAACCCCAGCACAGAGGATATCATGTCCACAAGCAGCTTGCCTACCTCATTGAAATTTGCATATGGGAAAGGAGGTGGCCCAGAAGGCTGGTAGTCTGCTCTCATGAAAGTTTTGGCAACTGCAGCAATCTCAATGCTAGAGAGCTTGGAGCCCTCATCCAGCAAATACTTTATGGAAAAAGGGTAGAGAAACTGGGTTTGCTTGTAATTTAGCATCTGATTGATGGAATCAGGAGTTATGTAAAAGAGGATGCTCCCAGATGGAGACTTAACAGCTCTGAGTTTCTGGTCATAATTTTCTGCACAGAGGCGAATGACTTCAGGAAAGACATTTACAGATGGCAAGAAATAGATAGGCAGATTTGACTCCCAGATGCCATACATGTCACTGTTGTCCAAGTGGCTATTCCTCAACTGGCAGAAGGTCTGTAAGTGGTTCCTCTCTGCCACAAAATCTGCAATGAGGAAATCACTGTCCACAAGTGGCATATCTTTAAGCTCCTTACTGGGTGGATTAATAGGAGCAACATCTAGAGCAGATGGAGTGGCCATGTCTGATATTTACTGGATATTTACTTGAGCTTAGGATTAGTGCAAAGGCTGACGAATGCCCACTGAATTGTGTTTGAAAGTGAGCAGCTCTGAGAGTATTTAGGAGACTTTTTATAGGGTTGATGAACTGTAGGGCACTCTGTTGGAAGAAACCAGAGTGTTTTGAGCTAATTAGCTAGTTTTTCAAAGGGAATTTTGATAACAGGGATGATTGTGCAGTTACATGGGCTTTAGCTAGTAGCTCGGCTTCTAAAATTAGTTTTTCACGGTCAATTTCGCAGAAGGGCACGGGTTTTTTGCAGACCTTTGTGGTGTAGGGACTTTACCAAGTTTTTGGGTAGTTTTAGTAGATAATTAGACTGTGAGGAGCTTTGCAGAGAGTTTTACAGGAAATTAGGAGAAAAATGGCACAAACATGGGTGAAATAGGTCGCCTGTGGTAAATACCTGGATTTTTCGGTGCAGGAGGTGTCAAGCTGGAACAATTGCAGGCAATTTGAGTCGACTTTGAGGGCAGCAGCAGCTTGGGTGAACAAATTCTCGATTTTGGCCGCAAACGACGTCTTCCGCATGCACAACGCTCCGAAAACAACAAATGAAAATGACATAAAACGGTCATTTCCCGACTTTTTATGCAAATTTGGCCTTTTGGCGCCTTTTCGGTGATGACCTCAGCATGACGTCATCGGTGGGTCCGATTACGGCAGGGTGACATGGCGGCTGACGTGGATGGCCACATGGAGGTGACACGGTGGCAGGGCATGTGGGTGGATGGACGACGTGGAGGCAACGTGGAGCAACGGTGGCAGAAGGTGGTGCTAACGTCACGCTGACGTGGGTATGACGTCAGCGAGAGGGGACAGGCGGTAAGTGGTTTCCCCAGAGCACCCCTGGGCGGTAAGTGGAAAGAGGGGGGGGGGGGGTGTGGGGCTCCGAACAACCCGGGCAGTTGAAGCGTGGCGGGGTACGACAGTGAAACCGCCAATCCCCCAGATGCTAAACCCCGCTCGTTTGCTAATGAGATCGACCACCCACCGTTAGATCTGTGGGGCCGACTATCGAACCGCTGGCGGCGTACATGATGTGACAACGGTTTATAGCCGCAGGGACCCGCCGATTAAAATAATCGTTTAAATATATTGTGCACGGGGTGGGTTTTAAACTTTTGTTTCGGGTTAGTTTATAAATGTTTTAATTAAAAAACATTACAAACAAAAACCTTTAGCACGGAAGGGGGGTAAGAAGGGTTAATGAGGTCGGGGTTTATGGTTTTTTTATTTTTAACCAAAGTTTTTTAATAAAAACCCATAGTTTAGGGTGGTAGAGGGTTAATATTAACCCCTGATCGATTAATATTCCCCAAATCATGACTATATAGCTATATTACTAGGGGGAGGGTATTTACATAGACTTTTTGGGATTTTCACATATATTTTTGTAAAACTTGGGAAGGGGGATGCTTAGGGAGCTAAATAATACATTAGTTGTTAATATGACATTGTGAGGTGAGTGTGTAGGGGAAAATGCTAAGTTTTAAGAAGAAAAACTTAGGAATGGAAGATGAGTGGGATTGAGAGTAAAGATTTTTACACAAGAAATGTGGCTTCTTTCCCTTGACTAGACTTCATGGTTTGACCTGGTACTCTGTCATGGAATGAAGTGGAACAGGACACTCGAGCAGGTCCCAAGGTCCTTAGGGGATGTTAATAAATGATGTTTGGGGAAAAAGGGCGAAAATTAGACATGCTTCTATTGTTATGTCCTCAAACCTCTGCCATGGTGCCAATACCCTGAATGGAATGAGTCTTGCTTTTGATAAGCCAATTGGTGATGGCCCTTCACTTCTGCAACATTACACTACTTACCCAACCTAGTAATCCTAACATTTTTTCTTCACTTGAAGTGGGTGCACTTGAATTAGCAGACCGTGATTGTTCTCTTTTTCTTTTGACTGCCCTCCTATCTAAATCTACCCTTATTTCTTCCAAGGACCCAGATTAAGTAGTTGGGCTCCTTCATTTCTCTACCTAGCTAGTCATCTGCCAAGCTTGAGCTGTTTGGACAAGAACCATTCTCTATTCTGCAACAAGCAATTTAAAGATGGCATGGTCCAGATTAGACTGTTGGGCCATCCATCAAGTATGATTAGCAACAGTATTTGTAGATTGTGATACTGCCAAAAGATAGTAGTGGCATTTTGACTGGCCACTTTCCTGGTCTTTAGTTGGGGTTCATTTTCACTATTCTTTTGACCATTTGATTTTCTTGCCTTTTGATTATTCTTTTAAGGCATACCCTCTTTCATTTTTTAATTTTTCCTAGTATGTACACAAAATATGGAACCTTGGCAGTTTGCAATGATGAACATATTTAGCCCTTCCACTGTCAATCATGAAAGATGAAACCTATTGGTATAGGAACCTAACAGTGGCTCCACTTGGGGATGGCTTTTCCTGGGGAAAGCCAAGAACAGCAGGTCAGATGGCCTTATTTTCCTTTCCTTACTGCAGTGAATCCTTTCTAGTATTGACACCTTTGATCTGAATTTTGTGAGCTTGTATGTAGTGTCTTTTGACCTCATTTGTACAAGAATTACCACTTTATGTCTTGCTGGCCTGTATTACTGTTTATCATTTGTTCTCTTTTTCTGTAGACTTTCCTCAAATTTGTTTGAGGAGCTTTTCAATCATCTATGTCATCTTTGATATAGTCTGCTGATGATTTTTCAAAATATGTTGTAGTTGTTCTTTTATCTATCTGCTATAAAAAAGAAAAATACTGAAAATACACATATTTATGTACAATATGTGATTGTGCTATGCTCATGGATCATAATAGTGCTTGAGCATCCTCCCATTCACTGGGCCTTCATCATTATTTGAATCATCCAGACTCTTTAGAAAAAAGGTGTTATTGCCTTGCACAACTTGAATTACAAATGGTCCTTTCCACAGAAAGTCAAATTTGCCATGTTTCCCTTTGTCTTCCCTCCTAGAGTCCCATTTCAATACTTTGTTTCCTATGAAAAATTCTTCAGCTTTTGTTCTTTTGTCAAACACCTTTTTCAGCTTCTCTTGTAGAACCTGGGTTCTCTGATACACTTCTTCCCTTGTTTGCTGTAAGTGAATTGTTTGATTGATCCTCCTCTGGATATCATTGGGTTCAGCTTGTATTTCCTGCAGCAAGTTGATCACAGGGACCCTAAGAGATGATGGGAACAAAACTTCCAGGCCATATACTAATTCATATGGAATAGTACCAATAGATCTTTTGGTGGTCAATCTATCTGCCCATAGTGCATTTATCAGTTTTTTATGCCAATTCTTTTTGTTCTCCTCCAAGACCTTTTTGATGATATTAATGAGGCTTTTATTGGAGGACTCAGCCAGGCCATTGCCTTGAGGGTAATAGGTTGTTGAATGACCTAGGGTGATATGATATTTGTGACAGAAGCTGATCATTCTTTTGGATTTAAAGGCAACTGCATTGTCTGTTATGATCTTTTCTGGGCAGCCAAGTCTAGACAAGATATTGGTTTCTAGGAATTGTATGATAATTGAGTCATTTTCTTGTCTGCAAGGTATGGCCTCTATCCATTTAGTGAAGTAGTCTGTGGCTGTCAAAATCCATCTATGTTGGCCTGAGGATGAAGGGTGAATTTCCCCAATGAAGTCCAAGCCCCATTGTTGAAATGGTTTTTCAGTTGAAATGGGTTTGAGGGGTAAAGGCAGCAACTTCTTCTTCCCTTCAAAGATCTGACATTTATGACATGACATTAAAAACTTTTTTGAATCAGTAAACAGGGAGGGCCAATAAAATCCAGCCCTCAGGATCTTATCAGCTATTGATTTCCAATATAAGTGCCCTCCACAATGTCCTGCATGAAATTCTCTAAGGACTTTATCAGCTTCATCTGAAATTAGGCAGTTAAGCAAGACACCTTCATGATTTTTCCAAAATAAAACATTATGTATGATACAAAATTTTGAAGCTTTCATTTTTAAAAATCTCTTTTTGGTTCTGGATAACCCTGGAGGATCTTGCAGGTTTACTAATACAAAACATATGTCAGCATACCAAGGTGATTGTAAGAAGGCTTGATTGATCTGTGGAGTCGCCATCTCCTGTTTGTTATCCAGTTCATTGATGTCAAGGGCTTGGAAATTAGTTTCAGTCATTAGTTTAGCTAGCCCTTGTCCTTTTATAAGTTTTGTTGGTTTGATCTCTATATCATATTCCAAAATGTTGGCTATCCATTTGCCCCTCTTACCTTCAATTCCCTCTTGAGTTAAAATGTCCTTGACCACTGCATTGGGCACATATGCAACTATGTGAGAGTACAAGATATAAACCCTGAAATCCTTTATGGCATTAACAACGGCATATGCTTGCTTTTCCATGATCTGGTACTTGAGTGGGGCATCCCTAAGGGCTCTACTAAAAAAGGCAATAGGTTTTTCACATCCCAAGTCATCCTTTTGCAAAAAGACAGTAGCAATTGTATGTTCAGAGGCAAAGGAGAAAATTATAAAAACTCTATAAAATCTAGGGCTTGTAAGAACAGGTGTTTTTGTTAAAGCTATCTTGATTTCCTCAAAAGCCTGTTTGGCTTCAACTATCCATTTAACTTTGGCATCTTTCTTGAGCATATTGTTCAACAATCTTATCAGCTCAGCCAAGTTAGGAATAAATCTTCTTAGGAAATTAATCTTTCCTAAAAAGGCTTGTAATTCTTTGATGTTTCTTGGATGGGGGACCTGAAGTATAGTTTGAATCCTATCAGGGTCAATTCTTATGTCATCTTTTGAAATTATATGACCTAGGAGTTTGCCTTCCTCCAGGTCAAATAGTGATTTCTTTGGGTTCAAAGAAATGCCATACTTTCTGCAAATTAAGAACACTTGTCTGCGGTGTTTTAAATGTTCTTGGTCTAATTTTGAGAAGGTTGTTAGATCATCAAGGTATATGACTAAGAAATCATGGATTTCTTTAGCAAAGGCTATGTCCATTGCCCTCTGAAATGTGGCTCCAGCATTCTTGAGTCCAAAAGGCATTTTGACATATTTGAAAGTTCCCCAAGGTGTAGTGAAAGCTGTTTTATCTTGATCATCTGGGTGAACTAGAATTTGATTGAATCCTGAGAAGCCATCCAGTAGTGAGATCCTTGAAGCTCCCACTACCCTTTGTAAGATGTGATCCATTTTTGGCAAGGGGTAGTGGTCTTTAAGAGAGACTTTGTTCAAATTTCTCAGATCAACACAAAGTCTTATCTCCCCAGTTTTCTTTCTTGTGGGTACAAAGTTTTAAATCCATTCAGAAAATCTTATAGGTGCAATGATTCTAGCTTCATATATTCGTTTTACTTCCTTTTCAATTAGGGGAAGAAGGATTGGATTCACTCTCCTCAAACTTTTGTTTAAAGGGTTTCTGGTTTTCTTTCAGGGGTATTGTGTGTTGGATAACTGTAGTATCATAGGATTTAAGGTCCTCATAACTCCAGGCAAACACATCTTGAAACTCTTTGAACAGTTCAATATATTCTGATTTCTTGTCAGGAGGTAAGGTTCTAGAAAGCTTGACCATTTTGGGATTTTCAGTGGTTCAATATTACCTCCTCAATTTCTGCATTGATGGGTTGCATCTTTGGTTTCTTAGGGATGTCATTTGAATAAAAAATGTCTTCTAAAGGAGTAAGACCTGTGGGCAAGAAATTATCCTTTAGTTGAATTACTTCAGTTTCTTCTTCAATAATTTCATCAAGATCTGCTAGTTTTATCTTCTGTAAATTAGTAGAGTCAAAGGTTGTAGGATGTAATATCTGATCTACTATTTCAGCTGATATACTTGTCTTAAGTTCATCAATTTGGTGTTGATCATCCCTAATGCTTGTGTCTATGTTTAAGTTTGAGAATTATTCTTTCATGGTCAAAAAAGTATTTATCTGAGTATCATTCTCAAATACTTGCCAATTATCTACGTTGTCTGGAACAAAAGGCCTATGTTTTATCTCAGCAGTGAACTGGTGGTTAGGCCCAAAAGGAAGTTTACAGGTGCTTGTAAAAGTTGCCAAACTATGAGCATGCAAGTTGTGGCTTCTAGGTATTTTGGTGAGCTGATATTCCAAGAAGTTGTTAAGCAAGTCTGTCACTGCTATCCTATAAGACTTTAACCTGGGATCATTTGTGACAAAAGTTCCCTTTATCTGTTGTATAATTAGATCTGAGTCACCCAAAATGGAAATTTTGGTCACACTAAGACTCCTAATCAGTTTGAGACCTAGCAAAAGGGCTTCATACTCGGCCATGTTATTTGTACATTTGAAGTTAAGCCTATATGCATGACCTAAAGCATGGTCATTTTGAGTATTGGGTATCCAAACCCCTGCCCTTGCTCCTAGTTTGTTTACTGACCCATCAAATTCCAAATACCACAAGATATCTTGATTAATGTTTCTTTCAATGGATTTAGAGATTTGTTCAATGGGCTAGTCTAGCTTTGGTGATTCTTGTGATGTATTAACAGCCTGTGTTGGGTTGATCACATCAGTGATCTTTTGATCTTGAGCAGTGGACTGTTCATTCATGTGCCTGGTTTCTGTTGTTTTTAGGAGATTGACCTCAGTTTTGGGACACATATCAGCATTGTATAATATGAATGAGTCCATGTCTGAATGAATGGAGTAGATTGGGAAGTTTTGGGGCTTCTCTTGACTGCTGACCACATATTTCATCAGTGTTTCTCGGTATAATCTCTTTGGCTGGCCAAAGACTGAAATTGTGGCATATGACATGTCTAGTTGCAGAGATCCTTGGAGTTTGGCACCCCATGATCTTGATAGAAGCATACCATATTTAGGTGGAATGTCAGCTACTACCACATCCATTAAAATTGTTTTAGCTGGATATTGGACTTAGGATACACAAAGGTCTTTGATCAGGCCTAAACATCTCACCTGGTTGGAATCAAATGAAAACAAGTCTTTATAGGGTCTGGTGATGTCTAGATCAAGTTTTTCCATTATTGATTTGGGCATTAGGTTATGAGAGGGCCCTGAGTCAAACATGGCATTGTGTAGCACTTTGTCATGGATGTTTAGGCTGACATAAAATGGAGGGATACCTCCATCCACTGATTTGCCATTGACTTCTGAGCCAAAAATCAGTTCTGGCTGATCATCCAGAATATTAGTTGCATCCCTATTCTCTAGTACTTGCAATGATCTATTGATTTGTTGTCTGAAGACCTCATGTTTGTCTAGTTCAGAAAGAGGAATTGCTATTTTCAGTTTCCCAATTTCTGTTTCAAGATTGAAAGGCTTTTCCATCTGAACTTTTATATTGTGAGCAGCAAGTTTTTCCTTCTCTGCTGAATTTTGGGTGACCTTGTCATGATCAGGTACACTGTTTTGGGGTATGCTTGAATTGTGTCTATTTTCTAGAGGTCTGCCCAAGATCTCTGTTGGAAGAGATGGTGTAGATGAAGGATTTACTGGAGGCTATATATCAGATACATCTTCCACTGTGACCTCCCTTTGGAGTTTTCTATCTGAGGATTCTGTTAAGACAGACTTATCATTAGATTTTTTGGGCAGTTTGGTGTGTGTTTGTTTGGTATTCTCAGGTACATCTATGGTTCTACTTCTTAACTTGTATTGTTTGTGTACTTCATAGACTGCAGTGTCATACCCTTCTCTGAAATCAAATGACTCACCAGATTTTGTTTGGAATTGTTTGTATTCTTGGGCTTGTTGATCATCCTATGTTAAGAATACTTGTTGTTCACTGTCCAAACCCATTAGATTGATGTCGGGATATTCTACTTGTTCACTAGTGGTTGAGGCCTCTGCATAGTTTTCTTGAAATGGAGGTCTGATTTTCTGATCAGGACCAGTCCTCCCAGCATTTGGGTTTTGGTTTTTCCTAAAATTGGGATTCCTAGTAGGGTTGCTTGTTTGTCCTTCCCAAGAGGACTTTCTCTCAATGGTCTCAACTCTATCTCCCAATCTCTCCGTACCTTTCATGATTGCATCTAGATTTTGCTCAAAGGTTGAGGGTTCCTCTTTAAATGTTGTTCTTCTCTCATTTTTAACTCTGGTTCTCTTAGCAATCAGGTTTGCCTCCACACTGACATCTATATTCTGCATGTCTGCCAGACTTGGAGGTGCTCTTTCTCTTAATTGATATTCCATATCTGAATCAAAACCATCAGGAAATTTGATCAAGGCCAGATCAGGTGGAGGTCTTAGGTTCTGAGGAATGGCGTTGTATACATTATTAAACCTAACACAGTAATCTTGAACTGTTTCTTGTGGACCCCTTTTCAAATTATCATACTATGTTAGTATGTGTAGAGGGTCTTTCTTCTTTTCCCATCTGTTTAAGAAGCTTAAGTGTAAAGCATCAGGATTAAGTATAGAATGTGGAGCTAGTGAACTAAACCAGGTCCTTACATCCCCTGTTAAACTTTTTACAAAAATTTTCATTCTTACATCTTCATCATCTATTTCATAGTTCTCAAAATAGTCCTGCATTCTTTTGGTGTGTTGCTGGGTTGTATAAGAGCCAGTACCATCAAAGTAGGTGATCTTGCTTTGATAGTCTTGGGGCATAGCCCCTGGATTTGCAGGCAGGTGTAAAGGGGCATACCTGTTAGCCATATTTGCAGAGATAAAAGGGACAGCAAGAAGGAGTGGAACAGTTGGAACAATAGGGATAACATGAGTAAGGTATGTAGTGGATGGAGGAGTGGGAAAACTACTTTGGGAAGTCGATGAAGAACTAGGGGAAGTGGGGGTTATATGAGGATAAAATGATACTTTAGTAGGGGTAGGAATATAGCTCTGCTGAACTGGTTCAGCACCTGAGTCTGAGAGCTCTCCTTGCTACTCTTGCTTCTTCAAGATCTTGGGAATTAGATTGGGGTTTTCAAAGATAGTTGGGGGATTAGGGTTAGGGTTTGACCTAGTGTAATGAGTTTTCTTCTTAGGAGCTAGCTTCTGAGTTTTGTTTCCTTAGTGTTCTATGAGAAGTTTAAACAGGAGGCTTGTTTCCTTCTAAGAGGTAATTTGAAATTTCCCCAGCGGAGTCGCCAATGATGTTATCACTCAGGTTGTTCCCTGCTTCCTAAAGGGAATACGGCCGAGGTAACCACTAACCAATCTTTTAGTTACAGGTCCTAGCCTACCTGCAACCAGAGAGGGCTCTCTCTTTATGATTTAGGCTAGTTATGGTGTGCTGATTTTGTTTGAATTTGGTTGGTTGGTGAATTCACTCAGAGCTGAGGTGTAAATTACATAACAGTTTGGGCCATTGGGCAATGGAGTTCAGGGAAGTTTGCTGCTGAAGTATGTTTATGAAGATAAAGTATTGCTGCAAAGCCAGATAGGCTTCTGTGGAACAATTTTTTAGATTATGTAATGAAGTTATGGAATTAGTGAGTGAAAGGCAATTGAGAATCTTCCACTATGCTAACAAGGGGAGAAATGAAAGTATTGCTTAAGAGCAGTTAAGAATTCTTAAACAATATTCACAGTGAGAGAATTAGATTAGACATGAGCAATTAAGAATTCATATCCATGGCTAATCCAGAAGAAAACATATTTAGAAATAGAGATTGAGCATAGGGTGTATTCAAACAAATCCTAAGCTATTCTTTTTCTCTATTTACTATGATCATGAACATATATGAATTATTGCATACACAGAAAGACAAGAACACGGTTCAGAATAACTTATTGTTCCAGCAAATGACACAGGAATTCTGCAACATAACACAGTCATTCATTTCCACCTTCAGACAGTATAGGAACCAGGAACTCCACCAGCAATTTGTATTAGCAAAATGTCTCAGATATACAATACAGCTCTTCTGAAAGAGTTTCACTACAACCGACCATCAATACGTTCTTTGAGGGGATATATATACAAAAATAGAATACAAAATATCTAGAAGGTGAGTTATTGTGCAATAAATTGCACCACCAACTCTCTTACAAAAAGTAAATGCAAGAAATAACTACAACAATTAATGTTGAGATGGAAGCTATCTTTCTGACAGACAATTTTTTGACTTTTTGGATGAGAAAAGTTGGCTGTAGCTGTGCCTTTAATTCTGCATTAATTGAGCCTGTTGTCTGAGTGCTTTGATGAGTCACTGTATGGATGCTTCCTGTGATATCTACGTGCTGGATTATCTGCTGACCTGTACTGTGACTGAGCTCTGAATTTTCACAAAAAGAAATAATATAGTGGAATCATCTGGGCAGAACTTCCAGCATTGCCTGCCACCAATCAACTGGAGGTAGCTGATGTCTCCTTATTTTTACCAGTGTTTCATCTGCTTCAGTATATCTGTAAAAATTTGGAGGCACTTCAAACAGATGATTTATCTCATGCTCAATAAAAAATAAACTTTCTAATTTGTCATACAGAGACTGCCCAGAGGGAGGCCCTGCTTCTTCTGTGGAGCTGGTGGATGCTGTGATCTGATTCTCAACATAATTGTTGATCCTTGTGATATATTGATCATATGACAACAGTTGTCCTGTGCCAGT
>APFE030111058.1:0-10178 GCA_000404065.3 Pinus taeda | reverse complement strand
AGCAGCCTATACTTGACTCTTCTAGCACTGATAAAGCCTTCAGGGTCATAAGGGACCCACCAGAAGCTCCTTTTAAGTTTAAGCTGTTGCCCCAATATTTGATCAGCTTCTTGCCAACCATCTTTCTTGTTCATGATGAAGGAGCCTAGGTGGTCTCTGAATTTGAGATTGGCCTTCTTCTTGGCACTATGGAAGTGTATAAGGTCAGAATTGATGAGTTCCCTATAGTATTCCAAGGCAAACAATCTCATAGGCACATATCTTGGGAGCCTGTAAGGACAGAGCTCACAGCCATAGATCCTGATGACTGTGTGATTTTGGTATAAATACCAATCACCTATTTTGTAATTCCTGGATCGCTGTAAGATTTTCTGCATATCTTTGGACAATCTGGCAGGAGGAGTCCTTTTCAAGAGGCATGTGACTGGATAGACAAATTGGTCAATGAATTCACAGTAGGAGTAGGGAGTGTTTTGGATTTGATGGAAAACTGAAGACCAGAAGATGATAGACCTCCTATCACCTTGTGAATCCAACTTCTTGATGTGGCACTGGAAGCAATCTGTCTGATAGTACATGAAGAGGTGATAGATGTATGATGAATATTTGAATATTGCTTCCCTGTCTAGCCTCAGCAGTTGGTCATGTATCTTGTTGGCAATAAACTTGGCATAATTGTATTTTATAGCAGGGGGCTTCCCAAGGCTATATGCAGATAACAAGACCAACACAGTTTCATCAACATGTTCATTTGTGGAGAACCCCAGCACAGAGGATATCATGTCCACAAGTAGCTTGCCTACCTCATTGAAATTTTCATATGGGAAAGGAGGTGGCCCAGAAGGCTGGCAGTCTGCTCTCATGAAAGTTTTGGCAACTGCAACAATCTTAATGCTAGAGAGCTTGGAGCCCTCATCCAACAAATACTTTATGGAAAAAGGGTAGAGAAACTGGGTTTGCTTGTAATTTAGCATCTGATTGATGGAATCAGGAGTTATGTAAAAGAGGATGCTCCCAGATGGAGACTTAACAGCTCTGAGTTTCTGGTCATAATTTTCTGCATAGAGGTGAATGACTTCAGGAAAGACATTTACAGATGGCAAGAAATAGATATGCAGATTTGACTCCCAGATGCCATACATGTCACTGTTGTCCAAGTGACTGTTCCTCAGCTGGCAGAAGGTCTGTAAGTGGTTCCTCTCTGCCACAAAATCTGCAATGAGGAAATCACTGTCCACAAGTGGCATAGCTTCAAGCTCCTTACTGGGTGGATTAACAGGAGCAACATCTAGAGCAGATGGAGTGGCCATGTATGATATTTACTGGATATTTACTTGAGCTTAGGATTAGTGCAAAGGCTGAGGAATGCCCACTGAATTGTGTTTGAAAGTGAGCAGCTCTGAGAGTATTTAGGAAACTTTTTACAGGGTTGATGAACTGTGGGGCACTCTGTTGGAATAAACCAGAGTGTTTTGAGCTAATTAGCTGGTTTTTCAAAGGGAATTCTGATAACAAGGATGATTGTGCAGTTACATGGGCTTTAGCCGGTAGCTCGGCTTCTAAAATTAGTTTTTCACGGTGAATTTCGCAGAAGGGCACGGGTTTTTTGCAGACCTTTGTGGTGTAGGGAACTTACCAAGTTTTTGGGTAGTTTTACTGGATAATTAGACTGTGAGGAGCTTTGCAGAGAGTTTTACAGGAAATTAGGAGAAAAATGGCACAAACATGGGTGAAATAGGTCGCCTGTGGCAAATACCTGGATTTTTCGGTGCAGGAGGTGTCAAGCTGGAACAATTGCAGGCAATTTGAGTTGACTTTGAGGGTGGCAGCAACTTGGGTGGACAAATTCTCGATTTTGGCCGCAAACGACGTCTTCCGCATGCACAACGCTCCGAAAACGACAAGTGAAAATGACATAAAACGGTCATTTCCTGACTTTTTATGCAAATTTGGCCTTTTGGTGCCTTTTTGGCGATGACATCAGCATGACGTCATTGGTGGGTCCGGGTACGGCAGGGTGACGTGGATGGCCACGTGGAGGTGACATGGTGGCAAGGCATACGGGTGGATGGACGACGTGGAGGCGACGTGGAGTAGCGGTGGCGGAAGGGGGAGCTGACGTCACGCTGACGTGGGTATGACGTCAGTGGGAGGGGACAGGCGGTAAGTGGTTTCCCCGGAGCAACCCTGGGCGGTAAGTGGTAAGAGGGGGGGGGGCTCCGAACAACCCGGGCGGTTGACGCGTGGCGGGGGTACAGCGGTGAAACCGCCAATCCCCTGGACGCTAAACCTCCGCTCGTTTATAGCCGCGGGGACCCGCGGATTAAAATAATCGTTTAAATATATTGCGCGCGGGGTGGGTTTTCAACTTTGGTTTCAGGTTAGTTTATAAATGTTTTAATTAAAAAACATTACAAACAAAAACCTTTAGCGCGGAAGGGGGGTAAGAAGGGTTAATGAGGGCGGGGTTTATGGTTTTTTTATTTTTAACCAAAGTTTTTTAATAAAAACCCATAGTTTATGATGGTAGAGGGTTAATATTAACCCCTGATGGATTAATATTCCCCAAATCATGACTATATAACTATATTGCTAGGGGGAGGGTATTTACATAGACTTTTTGGGATTTTCACATAGATTTTTGTAAAATTAGGGAAGGGGGATGCTTAGGGAGCTAAATAATACATTAGTTGTTAATATGACATTGTGAGGTGAGTGTGTAGGGGCAAATGCTAATTTTTAAGAAGAAAAACTTAGGAATGGAAGATGAGTGGGATTGAGAGTAAAGATTTTTACACAAGAAATGTGGCTTCTTTCCCTTGACTAGACTTCATGGTTTGACCTGGTACTCTGTCATGGAATGAAGTGGAACAGGACACTTGAGCAAATCCCAAGGTCCTTAAGGGATGTTAATAAATGATGTTTGGGGAAAAAACGGGGAAATTAGACATGCTTCCATTGTTATGTCCTCAAACCTCTGCCATGGTGCCAATACCCTGAATGGAATGAGTTTTGCTTTTGATAAGCGAACTGGTGATGGCCCTTCACTTCTGCAACATTACACTACTTACCCAACCTAGTAATCCTAACATTTTTTCTTCACTTGAAGTGGGTGCACTTGAATTAGCAGACCCTGATTGTTCTCTTTTTCTTTTGACTGCCCTCCTATCTAAATCTACCCTTGTTTCTTCCAAGGACCCAGATTAAGCAGTTGGGCTCCTTCATTTCTCTACCTAGCTAGTCATCTGCCAAGCTTGAGCTGTTTGGACAAGAACCATTCTCTATTCTGCAACAAGCAATTTAAAGATGGCATGGTCCAGATTAGACTGTTGGGCCATCCATCAAGTATGATTAGCAGCAGTATTTGTAGATTGTGATACTGCCAAAAGATAGTAGTGGCATTTTGACTGGCCACTTTCCTGGTCTTTAGTTGGGGTTCATTTTCACTATTCTTTTGACCATTTGATTTTCCTGCCTTTTGATTATTCTTTTAAGGCATACCCTCTTTTCATTTTTTAATTTTTCCTAGTATGTACACAAAATATGGAACCTTTGCAGTCTGCAATGATGAACATATTTAGCCCTTCCACTGTCAATCATGAAAGATGAAACCTATTGGTATAGGAACCTAATAGGTGGTACTTGGTACAACCCTAGTTGGTGTCTTATTTTTCAAATAATTATATTTGAGGTGTTCATGCAACCAGTTCGAGCGTTCATGATTTTCTTGCAAGAATTATAGGATCTAGGTCATTTTATGGGATTTTATCATTAGGAGGCTAAGATCTAAAGTCTTCCAGCAAAGATCGAACTCTTATCATATCTAGAGAGCTGATCCATTATTACTGCATGTTATCAGTGAGTCGTGGGTTAAATCCCTTCTATTGTATACTACTCAACAAATTTGAGGGGCATTTTCTATTGCACATCATTGTTTAAGGTCATGATTGCATACACACATCCATCACACATAATAAAAGTCGTGGGGCCATACCAGGTTCGTGATCTATCAAATTTGTGGGTAGTCAAGAGGATGATTCCACCACTAGTGCCAACAACAATATTTCTAGAGATTTTTGTTGGGATGGGGTCCCTGTGGTTATTTTTTGTCAATTAAGTCAATATTTGTAATAGATTTTTTTAAAGAATGTAAAATCTCCGCAAAAGTGGAAGCGGAGCGCGAAGCTAAGTAAGAGTCAAAGGGGCATTAGTCCCTTGTATGGGTAGGTGATAGGATGGTTTTGAGACCCTCCCATGGTTCACGGACCATGGTATTTGATGAGGTTCGGTATTGCAACAAGAATGCTGCAACTCCCAAGGCTATCGACTTTAATTATCAACCCGGGGTTCGTACAAACTTAAGAGGTGTCGGCACTATATGTGCAGCATGCATTGTGTCCTTCCTTTTCTGTCATGATGTAATGGAGTGCATGTACTGAAGTGAAATCCTAAACTAATTGCAGAAAATGAAATGTTCAACATGGAACCTTAACCTATTGCAAGAAAGAAAGCACAAGGAAAGAGACGAAAATTCAATGCTAAATCACACTATTTCCTAATTAACTGCCAAGAAACTATTTTGCAATAATACTAAATTATCATGAACCAAATGCTACTATCTAAGCATGGAAGTAAGAAGCATCAAACATCACTAATGTGCAAGTAAAGGGACTGAAATAAATCTATTTTTTCTTTTTGTCTTTTCATGCAAAATCAAGTATGCAAACTAATTTGTTTTGGTGATGTGGCAAGTGAATTAAGGATGTTGGAGGATAGCTGGAAGGGTTAGGAGATGGTTGGATGGTGTGGGAGACCCTTGGGAGGCTTTTGGTGACTTCCTAGAGGTTTTCTCTCAATTAGACCTCAAAACAGGTCATTTCAGGAAAACCTACAGGATGTACTAAAACCCTTCAGGATCCCCTAAAAACCTACAAGATCCCCTAAAAACCTACAGGATATAGTCGAGAGAAAAATGGAAGGTGTTGGAGGTGATGGAAGGCTTAGGGAAGGTGGTATATGGGTGGAATGGAGTGAGAAAATTACTAGGATCACTCAGAACTCAAAACCAAAGTTGGGAGATGGATGGATTTGCTCAAAAAGCTTGGAGAAGGTTCCTACAGAATGTACAAATTCATTATAATTCATCAAATGACCAAGAAAATCAAATCCAAATTGGATGAGATTTATTTTTTATGAACTAGGATGTCTTGGGTCCCCATTCCAAGTGGACTCACTCAAAAAGACCCCTGTTAACCCATGCTAAAAAAATAAAAAACATTACTAGTCGAAAATCTAGAAATTCGAGAACTAGTGAGCTAGTAAATCTAAAAAATGCCTAACCAAATCAAGTGCAAATGCAATGGGGTAATTTTTCTTATGAACT
The DNA here is from genome assembly GCA_000404065.3 of Pinus taeda. Classification (NCBI taxonomy): domain Eukaryota; kingdom Viridiplantae; phylum Streptophyta; class Pinopsida; order Pinales; family Pinaceae; genus Pinus; species Pinus taeda. The sequence continues at coordinate 4,795 of APFE030111058.1, read as the reverse complement.
AGAATTTTTTTGTGATCTAATGCAAGTGGAATCAAATGGATTGAAGCTTGTTAGCATGCTCTAAAAAATAGAAGAAATTTACTATTCTTTGCTAAAAAGGAGGTCCAACAATCTAGATTTGGGAATAAGAAGACTAATCCAAGCAACTCAATGATTATTATTAACTCACAAAGTTTTTCAAAAGATGAAATAATGTTTTTGATCCTACAAAAGAACTCACATGAACCATTTAACTCAATCCTACAACAAGAAATCATTAATACTAAATGCAGAAATAGAAAGAAATAGAAATTAGAGATGCATGTGAATAAGCAATGAAAAGAAGGAAAGAAAATGATACAAAAGGGCTCTGAGCTCCTCGGATGGCCAAGCCCAAGGAAACTAAAAGGCCTATGGAGGAGAACAAGATTTATAAGTTGAACATGACACCAATCCTCATTCTTTTCATCAATAGAATTCCATCACTACATGAAAATACAGTGGAGCTGCAAAAATACAAGTTCTCTCCTCAATAACACTATTGAAAATCTCCCCCTAGAGGAAAATTCGACTTGGTACTTAGAAAAAATGATTAGGAATCATTCCCCATGAATGGAGGAAGCTTTCCCCACTAAAATCCCTTGATTAGTGGATCTGGTCCCCAATACTAGGAATTTGCATTAAATGGCACGAAACACATTCCTAGATTTTCTCAATCATTCCCTAGAGGCAAAATGATTAAGAATCATTCCCCATGAATGGAGGAAGATTTCCCCACCAAAATATCTTGATTAGTGGATATTCTCCCTTGATTAGTGGAACACATTCCTAGATTTTATCAATCATTGGAGTTCCACAATTTGTGCCATAATTCCATAATATCTTGTTGACTTATTATTTATTATTAATCCTCCAGTAGTAGGGAACAAATCCCTAGATTATCTCATCCTCCAACTCTTCATAATCTACCCAATATTCTCATAATATTCCGCAAAAAAATAAATAATATTAGGCACAAATATTCAATTATTCATAAACCTTCCTAATGAATATAATAAAGTTAAAAATAAATTATCTAATGCAAAAAGAGAGGTTTCATGTGCTGAAGGATGGTCATAGGCCTTAATTTATGTTTTAAATTAGAGGCATTAGCCTTAATTTATGTCTAATTTAGAGGCCCATCACACCCCCCTGCTGAAAGTGTTACTCATCCTCTGAGCAACTTAATGACCGCATTGTGCCTCATCCATGGCCCTAGTGGCCTCTCTCTTGTGCATTAAGAATCTTGGTTGTAAGCTTTGCAAGGACAAGACCAAAAACATATTTGTTCAAAGAAAAATCATTGTTTCTTGAGACCATTAGCTTGCTTTCTTGCCCTTATTCAAGACGAGTTCTTGAATATCTTTTTAGTTTGGCAAGGCGTTCCACACCCTTGTCAACCATCTGCTACCTCATCTGCCATTTAGACACCTCTAGCACCTTCAAAATGCATTTAGATGAGAACTAGGACATCTTGTAGTAATTCCTGTCAAAACTACAGGAAACCTATAGGAAACTCTGCTAAAACTATAGGAAACTAGTTTTGAGCATAAATGATAGACTGAGGTTAAGGCAGACCCTCAACTTGACTCCCATGCATTTCTCCCATTTTTAGGCCCTGGACAAAAGCTAGAAAGAGATTGGAGACCTCTTGGAAACCCTATTTTCATCACTATAGTTTGAGTTCTATTTTGATGTTGAATGCATTATTTCTTTTTGTTGTCTTCTTCTTCTCTTTTGTGGCCTAGGTGACTACCTAATCGCCTTGGAGATCTCTAAAAAAGCTTTGCCATTTTGGGGTTTAGCATAATTTTTTTATTTCTTCCTTCTTGTAACAACATTCTGCCTTCCTGTAGTAGTCATTCCTCCTCTTTCAGGGTCTTCTAACTGTATGAGAGTCTTCTTCCCTTTCTTGTTGTTTTCTGATGACTCATTTATTTGTGCAAGTACCTGTGGTTGATGATGGTGGTGCTTCTGTTGCTTTGGAGCTCCTTTTTCTCTTGGATCATCATGTTGGAGACTTCTTGCTATTATGATTTGTATTCTGTGGGATAGACTGCTATAGGATTTCCTACAAGATGTCATGTAGTTGCTTCTCCCTCGGAACTCTTAATCATACACTTTTCTGAGATGGTGACATGGATGGAGAGAAAGACTAGGAATGCAGAGAACAAGGAATACTCAAGTGATGCTCTCTATTCCTTCTTATTTCCCTTCTTTTTGAAGACTGATTTTTTTTTTTTTTAACTGATTTTGTTTTTAAGGGTGAATGCAGGGGTGATGATGGTGGACAAGGTATAGTGATGGAATGATGAAGTGGGTGCATTTTATTAGCATAGAAAGTCATTTATTTGCCTTAGGACTGCCCCCTGTAGGATTTATATGTCATTGTAATTCCTACAGCTGGAGGTAGCTGATGTCTCCTTATTTTTACCAGTGTTTCATCTGCTTCAGTATATCTGTAAAAATTTGGAGGCACTTCAAACAGATGATTTATCTCATGCTCAATAAAAAATAAATTTTATTAATTGTATACCAAGGACTGGCCCAGAGGGAGGCCCTGCTTCTTTCTTGTGGAGCTGGTGGATTGTGTGATCTGATTCTCAACATATGTTGATCCTTGATGATATATTGATTTCATATGTGACAACAGTTGTCTTGTGCCAGTCACTAGGCTAGGCCGTCCTTTCTCCTATTAATACTGTCATCTTTGCCCTGAATTCATCTATTTCTGCCTTCATATCCTGACATTTCCTTTCTAGAGTTTGAGTGAAATTTCTCAAAGTCAGTACTTTCTTGGCTGTCAGGATAGTGTCTGTTCTGCTATTTATTTCTAGTGCTGCCAATTCCTCCCTAGTGTGAGTATTGAGGAAATGTATCATTTTATTGGCCTGCTCAGGCATGATTCCTAGTGTTGTTTTGGCCTTTTGTATTTCAACATGAGCTATGCCTATTAGTTCAATTTGCTCATGTATTGCCTGGATTGACCTCCATTGGTCATGGATTGATTGGCCAATTTTGGCCTAGATTATCTTCTTGATTTCTGCCAGAGTTTTGCCTAGGAGAAATTCTTTTTCCAAAGCTTTTACTTTGGCTTCCAAGGCCTTTATTTCTCTCTGCTTCTCTGCCACTGTCATCTTGGACTTGTCATAGCTGGCCTCTAGCTTGGCCAGTCTATCTTTAGCTTCATTGATTTATGTCACCTGTACCTCAAGTTCCTTGACAGCTTTCATCAAGTCCTCCATCCTCATGCTTGATTCTGCTGCTACTGTTGTTGCCTCTGTTGCTGATGTGGCTGTGGTAGATGCCGGAATAGCAGGAGGGGTTGCTGCTGCTTGTGTAGGAGGGAGAGGGCCAAGAGTTGTAGAAGTTTGAGGGGGCTGGGAGATTGACTCCCCTTGCTTGTCCTGCAATGCCTTTTCCAATTCTGCTTCCATTTGCAATATTCTTTGATTCATCATCAGAAGCAGATCCATGGCCTCATCAACTTGCTTCTCTTGTACAAGTTCTGTTGTTTGTGGGTGAATGGTTGGAGGCAATTTTGCCTGCTTTCTTAGTGGAGAAATGTCATCCTCCTTTTTCTTCATAAGGGCCTTAATAACCTTTGGATCTTTAGGATCATGTCCTAGATCAATGATTATGTCTTCCAAAGTTTATATTCTGTTGTCTTTAGCAGTCGAAGACATCCTTTCTAAATCAAGCTGTGTATTTGTATTCCTTAGTGATTCTTTTAACTGATGGGCCAGCATGGCCCTGTCTGCAATTGTGGCATACACCATTTCCCTTGTTTGTTTGTGCAGCTCTATCTGATCCATGGGGTGTATGTCCTTGGAGAGGACCTCTAGACTTGTTTTGGTGTAGTATACGGATGATCTAGGCTTTGGAACTTTAGGTTTAAGATGAGTAAAAATAATCTTATCCTCCTTGATGTCATATGCTGCCATCAATCTCTGCTGCTTGGAGGGTGTGGTTTTCAAGAATTGATGATATAGTTGAACTCTTAAGAGTTCATTTTGGGCCTTGATTTCCATAAACGACCCTTTGACTCCAGCTGGTTGCTTGCCCTGCTGCCTTGAGGAGGATACCTCTGTGCTCTGTTGCATGGCCTGTTCCTGTTGAAATGAACTAGTGGCAGTCTGCTGGCTGATTTCTCTTTCTCTGCTTTGGCTTTCTGCTCTTTCCTCACTGATGTCTTCTTCCTCGGACTGAGGGTCAATTCTTGGCCTCTTCGCTTCCAGTTGCTGTGTTGACCCACTTGGAGGTGTGGACTCCTCTCTATCTCATTTTTTGCCTCTCTCTTCATTGAGAGGTGTTTGCAAAACTGGGATTTGGGGTGTTTCAGCTTGCTGTACAGGGGCTTGCCCTTGACTTTGGTCCTTTGAAGTGCTGGGCTGCCCTGCCTCTGTCTCTTGCTGTACATCCATCACTTCTTTGCCTTTTGCTATGGTTGTTGTTGTAGTAGATGCCTGTTGGGTGGTCTGCGCAGCTGCAGCAGTGGATGTGCCTTCTCCGACTTGGACTGGTTGCTTGAATATGACCTGCTGACAAGAATCCAAGTCAAGAGTTTTCTCTAAATCTTTTACAGTTTTCTCCATTGTCTCCTCCTGAGTGAATTCCTCTACCAATGTATTAGGTACCCATTCATCTTGGTTGGCAAAGTGTTCTATTTGTGGATATGGACAATGTTTATAGGCTAGCAACCTATACTTGACTCTTCTAGCACTGATAAAGCCTTCAGGGTCATAAGGGACCCACCAGAAGCTCCTTTTAAGTTTAA
>APFE030111057.1:263795-274757 GCA_000404065.3 Pinus taeda | reverse complement strand
ACATAGGGCCCTAACCAATGCATTCTAAATTTTACTAGAAATTTATCAAACTTACTGTCATATAACAAAACCAGGCCATTTACCTTAAAGGTGTGCAGCTTAATGTGCCGATCATTCCATGCCTTTTCGCGCTACTTTTAGACTTGTTGGTGAAATCTAGCTAGAAATCTTTCTTCCTTGAGCTCATCTAGCTATGTAAGCCTCTTCTCTAGGGCTCCGCCATCCATCATGCCTATGAGTTCCGCTATGCCTAGACTAGGCACAATATATTCCATAGAAATTACTGCTTCAATACCATGGACCATCCTTAAGGGGGTTTGTCTAGTCAACTTCTTGCACATCATTCGATAAGCCCATAGTACTGCAGGTATGCGTAGGTCCCAATCACTTCGCTGAGCATTGCAAACCTTAGTCAGTGCATTTTCTAGTACTTTATTGAACACTTCCACTATCCCATTAGCCTGCGGGTGATAAGGCATGTTGTTTTGGTGATATACCTGAAATTCCTTCGTCAGTGTGCTGATTGTCTCATTTAGAAAGTGCGTACCATGATCACTCACCAACATCTTGTAGAAATTCTCATTGTAGATTAATCTGATTATGCAATGTACTAAAGCAAAATACTTAATCTACTTCTACTATCAAACTTGCGGAGGCTTAATCGATTTGAGAAAGATCAAATAGAACACATATAACAGAGAAGAAGAATCAATCATACATGAAACACAAAAGAATACTCTAGGGAAAGCCTCAGCTAAAAACCCCGCTATCTGTATTATCATACAAGTGGAAATATCTCAAGATTACACAAAGCTTTAGCTCTCACAGCTATCTAGCTCTCAGTACAATCCCTCTCACTACTCATAGACAGACTAGACAACTCATATGCCTTTCCCTATGTCCTCCAAGCCTCCTATTTCCTTGCGCAATTTTCCTCAGGTGCTCTAGTTGTAACCTTGTGTGACACTGATCTCACACACTGCTCCCACACACTGTTAAACTATGCAAATCTCAAGGAATTAATTCCTTCTGCATGCAAGATATTTGCTTATAGGAAAATTCTAGCAACTAATAGTACGCTATCCCTGCCTTTAATCTCAACTGGGCCTTTTTCTAAACTAACATGCATGAGTTATTTATGGGAGAATATTTAGTTATCTGGAGTACACCAGTTTCATGCATGCATGCATTAACTGATTGAACTAACAATTAGTTCCAAAAACTGTTCGGAACTAATCTAACTGGACTTAACTCAGTTAACTGAGCTAACTAATTACAACTCAAATACCACTCATCCTTATCTCCTAAATTAAGGGATAACTTCCTCAACCAAAGGGATAATTGTTGCATGACTTCGCAAAGACTTCATGTTTGAATTTCTCCAACTAATTAACTCAGGATGAATTAATCAATTATTTTTCAAATAGTTGGTGAGACTAAATTCAAATTTTAATTCTCAATTTTAATTCAAGGACAAACTAAAATTGGAATATCCTGAAATGCTATCTTTAGCGATGATATTTTTAGCATTTCTTGTTGCTATTTTCAATGCCCCTCTCAACAAGAAAGGGATTATCTACCACCTTGAGCTTGTCTCTATGGAACTCAAATTTACACTTTCACAATGCCTTAGTCAAAATGTCAGCATCTTGCTCCTTGGTCAAAAGATACTACAACAACGTGATCCTCCTTGCCACACAGTCTCTGAGATGATGATGCCAAATGTCGATATGCTTGGACCTGCCATGAAATAATGGATTCTCAGAGAGTTTGATACAACTCTGATTATCACAATAGAACACAGTTGGATCCATCCTTTGATCAAACAACCAAACTAGAATTTTCCGCATCCAAATGGCTTCACATGTTGCTTGAATTGCATCCATGTATTCAACCTCTACTGAACTGAGTGCAACTGACGTTTGTTTCCTACTATACCAAGAAACTGCAGCTGAACCAAGGTTGAAAATTCCTCCTGATATGCTCTTCCAATCTGATGGACTTCCTGCCCAATCTGCATCTATGAAGCCCTGTAGCTTCACTCCCTATGTTCATCTATACCATAATCCATACTGAGATGTGCCTCTGAGGTATCTCAAAACATGCTTAGCCACCTTCCAAAATAGCTTGGTAGGCTTAACCATAGCTTGACTCAGCTGGTTAACTGCATAGCACAAATCTGGTCGTGTGTTCACTAAGTACATCAATGAACCCACAAGCTACCGATACAAAGTAGCTTCTACTACTTCTCCCGAAGTAGCATCCTCCTTCCTCCAGTTACCTACTAGAGGAGTTTGCATGGGCTTGCACTTCTCCATGTGGAATCTCCTGAGTATCTCATTAGCATACTTGCCTTGAGACACAAACATTCCCCATCTTTCTGCCACACTTCCATGCCTAGAAAGTAGTGCATGAGACCCATGTCTTCCATCTCAAACTCTCTTGCAAGGTCCTCCTTGCAAGACATGATCAACTGATCATCAGTTGTCAATATCAAATCATCAACGTGAAGAATAATGATCAACTGCTTACCTTCCACTATGATGTGGTACAAGTTCACATATGCTTCACTCTTTTTGAAGCCCAACCTGATGAGGTAATTGTTGATCCTAGTGTACCAAGCATGAGGTGCTTGCTTCAGCCCGTACAAAGCTCTCTTGATTTGGCACACATGCGACTCACGATCGAAGGTCTCAAAACCTTCTGGCTGCTCTATGTACACCTCTTCCTAAATATTGCCATTGAGGAATGTAGCTTCACATCCATATGATGGATCTTCCAACCCATCTATGCTAATAGTGCCAACATCAATCTGATAGATGAGTATTGTAGGTTTTAACCTTGTAAAACAATTACCTACATACAACTTCTAAAACAAAGAAAATAAACAATGCGAGAGCATAACACATAAAACACATATACACAGAGATTTTCCCCTGGATCCCAAAACTAGGACTGCCAGTTTGATTTTTCATTATGTTCCTTTCAATGTTACAATACACATTTATACATGCCGAAGCATCTAATGCCATGGACCAAAAACCATCACGTCCAAAACAATGGACTGAAAACCATTGCATCCAAAACCCTGTACGAAAAATATGCACAAAACCATTGGTAGGTCTGCCCAACCTAATATAGGGTCCAAAATCAAATTTTTTTGGGGCGCTACCCTAGACCCCATAGAGGGGGGCTACCTGCACCCCTCAAACCCCCTGTGACCCCCCTCTTACGCAATTGGTGCAACGAAGGGGGGGGGGGTGCGCGTCTAACCCCTTGATTAACTATGTGGGCTAGTCGTGGAAAGAATATAACACAACCCAACATTCTCCCACTTGTTGTTTTCTCAGCAGGGGGCCACAAGAGAGCTTACGTTCATTTATCTAGCCCTACAGCCTATTGTTTCTCTACACCGAAGGGCAACTTCTGCAAGAGCTCACATATTTGGGTCAACGCATCTCCAATATTATTCTTCAAAGTGCGTTCCACCTTATCCAACAACACCTTTTTGTTCTTTATCATATCCCTCACAAAGTGATACGTAAACATCAATGCTGCTTTTGTCTTTGAATGATATGCAAGGTTCTTTGCAAGAAAATTTCACTTTGGCTATCATAGTCTATCCTATAGCTCCCTTGTACACTCCCATACTTGAACACAATATCTGCAACCAAATATACCCTTGCTTGCATGAGTGTGCCACCCATGATTCTGCCTCTGTAAGCTGAATAGTGCCACTACAGATTGTTTCTTACTCATCCAACTGACTGCACCTCCAAATAGGTTAAACACATACCCACTTGTAGATATTCTTTGATCCATATCTCCAACCAATTATGTATCAACAAAGCCACGAATATCCAACACTCTGTCCAATCCTAATCTTCCTTGGTAGCACAAACCATAATCACTAGTGCCACACAAATACCTAAAAACTCGCTTCACTATTGTCTAGTGCTCCTTCCTTGGTTTTGACATAAACTTGCTCAATACTACCACTGCATGTGCAATGTCTGGTCCAGTATAGACCATTACATACATTAGGCTACCAACTGCACTTGCATATGGAACATTGTTTTAGGAATAAGTACCCTAGGGATTTGGGTTAGAATCCCAATAGAGCAGGAGCAAACTACAACAAGAAACGCTCATACAACTCAGGAAAAATGGATCATGATAGTCTTAAATACTTTTTAGAACAAATATTATCACTAGAAGAACATAAAAAATGGGTCACAAATATGTTGGGTTATGACTTTGACATCATCTACAGAAAAGGGAAGAACTTTTTTGTTGCAGATGCACTCTCAAGAAAGGATGAGGATGTGGAAGCATTGTTTTGTGCTATTTCTATTATCCAACCAGATTAGATAAACAAAGCAAGGGATGAATGGAAGAAGGAAGAATAAGTATGGCCACTCATTCAAAAGTTGCAGAAGATCCTAATTCAAACAATATTGCCAGAACTTGAAGAGGAAGGAAAAATCATATTGGAACCTAGAGCAGTCACAGAAACAAGAACCTGACAACCATGCAATCGATCAATTTTAGAGTATCTCATTAAGTGGAAGAACTTACCCGCTGAAGATTCCACATGGGAGGACAAGAATTTTATATAGAAGAATCAAAAACTACTCAAGCATTGAGGACAACACTTTTTGAAGGAGAGGGGCACGTTAGGCCCCTATACTACTAGTGTAACCTCTTATTGTTATTAGTACAACCCCCTTATTATATTTGTGTACCCATGTGGTCCCCATATTGTTACTATTGTGCCCCATAGAAGCCCATTATTGTTATTATTATTCCCTTACATTATTATTGTTATGTCGGCTTTGATTATATTATGACCCCTTAGACTCCTATATAGAAAGGAGGTATTTTCATTTGTATCATCCAAGAATTGTTCATTTGTGTAATGTAAAGGGAGGTTGCACCCTCAAAGAGGCTTATTTCTAAGGCGTTCAACTATCTTTTCTATCTTTTTGTGAGCTTGTTTCATAACATTTGGTATCAAAGCTGTGGATTCTAGGGTTTCACTGCTCCAAATAGGTCATTGTGGGATTTTCACTATAATTGTTTCACTACGATGTTTTAGAAGCTAAGAAAAAAACCCATTTGAGATGAAATCGGTTTGAACCTTGGCTCTGAATTTGAGATCCTATATCGCTATATTTTCGGAGATATAGTCTGACGAAGTTAGGGTTTTTGCAGCCCCCGAATTACATTCCAAATAGGTGACCTAGGGAAAATCATCATAACTTTCTCTCTGAGCATTGGATTGATGCTTCATAAAAATTTATAGAAAGAGGTCGAACTTTAGTTTCTTGTGTACATTTTTGAGATACAAAGGTCGAAACAGTGACACGTGTCACATCATACACGTTTTCTCTACTGAACTAGTCTATAATCAGTTCACCGTGGGAGATTTGGCATAATGCTTCCTTGGAGAATCCAATTTGGATCAAACTGGTGGCATTAGAAAGAGGACATAAAGGGCTACTACAGGCCACAATTTTAGAACTAGAAGATCTAAAATTACAGAGTTACAATCATTTTAAGATCGAGCTCCTAAAATCAAGAGAAAGCAAGATGCAGAAGTTTGATGGCAAGGATCCGGTAAATTGGATACTACAGATGGAGAAATATTTTGATCTACATGGTGTACCACTATTACAAAAGGTATGTATTGCATCTAAATATTTAGAACCAAATCAATTTTTATGGTATAAAGGGCTTTGTTCTCGTAAACCACTTGTCACTTGGTCAATTTTCACAGAGGAAATGATAGCACATTATGAGGATACAAAGAGAAACTCCTTCTTTAGCTAATTGATAAATCTCAAACAAAAGGGTTCAATGGAAGAGCACATTGAATACTTTCAAAATTGAATAGAAGGGTAAATTATATTCCAGAGAAGCAAAGTATTGATGTCTTCATAGGGACTTTAAAGGATAACATCCAATATGAGATTCGTTTTTGGGAACCTAATTCATTGGAGGAGGCATTCGAGTTGGCAAGAAAAATTGAAAGTGAAATTATGAAAACAAGGAATCCCACCACTCATGACTATAATTATGGAAGTGTTTCTTCTCCTTCCATAACCTACAAAGAGAAATGAAAGCTCGATGCGTGAGGTTTGGGCACCCCTTGGCACTGGATTGTATGGTTCCCTGGAAAGGGAAACCACAGAATTAGTGCTATAATAATGTTTTCCAAGCAGAAACAAATGAAATAATGCAGCATAACATAATTAATATAACAATAAGTGACCTTAACAAAACACTAATTAAATATTAAATTAATAAGAATACTCATTAATAAATAATTAAATATCAATTCACATAATGAATAAAACATATAAAACAATTAGAAGAAGAATTCAATTAACTTTTAAGGGATAGCGTTATAAACAAATAAAAATAGAATTAATAAAAAGAACACAAAATCATTTATTAATAAACATTGAATTTAATAATAATAAAATTAATTATAGATACAAATAATAAAGTATATATAGATAAAGGAGCATTAATAAATATCAAAGTTAATAATATAAATAACAATTTAAATAAACAACATTCAATAAAAGCATAGGGTTTAATAATTAATAGCCAAAGGCAAATACTAAATATAATCAAAATATTAATAATGAATTAGAATATCATTAAGAAGAACAATTAATAAATAAAATAACAAATCTTAAGTATTTAACATCAATAGAAATACGCTAGCATAACAAAATTAATATTAGCAATAAAAAGTAGGCCTTAAAAACAATAATTAAAAATATGAATTAATAAAAATACTCATTAATAAATTAATCATTTAAAACAATAAAAATAGACATTAACAACAATAATTAAATATCAGTTCACATTATAAATAAAACATATAAAGCAATTTAAATAAGAATTCAATTAACCTTTAGGAATAGCGTTATAAACAAATAATAATAGAATCAATAGAAAACAAAAACATTTATTAATAAACATTAATTTTAATAAAGAGATAAAGTATTAATATTAATATAAATATTAGAGTAACTAACTAATTATTAGCAATAAAATCAAAGGGCTTAAATAACAAAAATAATTAAATTAAAAATGAGTCGGCCTGTTTGTCTTCTCATCCAGCTTATGCATATTTATACCTATGTTTCTCCTTCTTTTCTCCTCACAATTTGTCCTGATGATGAGTCTAGTTTCAGACTCGAAACGTCGACCAAAAAATATGAGCATTGTGGAATATCCGAACTCCATTCAAAAATCACACCATAGTAATCTGCAATCTAAAATATTCATGGAATTTGACTTTATATCATATAAGAAAATGATTGATCATACATCAAAACAACATTCATATATGAATTACAACATAATTTTATGCATAAACAAAGTTAATTTCGGAAACAAGACAACGTTTATTTTATTGCAATAAGCTATAAATAACATGGAGAGAATTCACCTCAGCCTTCTTCTTCTAGCTCCAAGAAGAACCGTCCTTCAAATTTGTCCTATCCCAACCTTCAACAATCTTCTTCCATAAGTAAGACCATGATATCTCAAGCAAGAGGGAGAATATCTATAATCAAGGAAACAAGGGTTTCCTGAATCTTGGGGAAGTGCAAGAGGCATAGGGATTCATTAGACTCAGTCAGGGATAATCTTAGTATAATAACTCTATCGCTTCTCCTCCTTTAGGCCTTCTCATAGAAGTCTATTTATACTTCTTCCAATTAGTTTTTTAGTTGGGAAATAGTTGGGCCATGGGAAATAGGAGGTAATCAACAAGAAAAACCCATGAAATCCACCCATAATTAAGGAAATTTAATATTTAAGTGTTTTAACACATATACGTGGGTTGGGTATTGACTGACATGTGTGTACATGCTTTTATATCATGTTAAAGTAGCGTACAGGGAATAAAACATTGTTTTTAATATATTTGGACCAAGTCTGGAAGGAGGGGTTGCCCTAGGCCATAAACCAAGCATCACAAATACCAAGGGTGGTAAATGGTGCTATAACAAATTCCCCATAATATATGAGGTTAAAAGGGGTACATGATGGCCGAAATGTATTAAGTGTATGGAAAGAATCTTGTCGAGACTGAGAAGGACTTCACCAGAATTCAGCCTGCCAAGCCATCAAAAGAGATAAGAAAGAAAATGTTATCTGAGGTGGGCATACCCATACTCAGAGAAAGTAAAGCATGTCCACATATCAAGTACAAGCGGATCCAATATGTATACAAGTATAAAGAATTGAAGAACTGCAACATATTAGGTGGATGGTATCAACTAGTAGTAGGAGGAGCAATTGACAGATGAACCAAAACATGCTGATGCAACCCAAGGTCTTCATCGACTACCATGGTACATTTATACACAATGGGAATAAATGATGTGAGTTTGACCATGTGAGAAATCATTTGATTACTAGTCATTGATGTATACTGTTAACAAACTTGAAACTACTCTATTATACAGCAAAATGACCCCCTCGTCAGCTTAGAGGGGAAAGACATGATAGTTGAAGCAAAGACTAAAATCACAAGCCTTGTTTCCACACTAACGTTGGCTAAACACTGGCAACATGCTTTATAAAGCTTTTCTGTAAGCCTTAGGAAGCGTTAGTGACCCTACTAACTCAAGTTTTTAGCTCGGGAACAATGTTAGTGGATCCTAATGAGCATCTAGAGGTCAAAGGAGTGAATTGACTCATAAATATCTCTATATTCCTCCCTAACATTACTCAGAAAAGCAAGGAAACATCTCAACTTCGACCTATTTTTGCGATTTCTAAATCCTAATGAAGGAGGCAAATGGAAAAGAGATGAAAAGCATGGCAACATCATTGCTTTTACCTTAATAGACTCATGGAGGAACTTGGCAACTCTAACTCAATTTCTAGACAAGCAAAGCTAGGGCTATGGTGATGGAGGTTAGATCATTTGAAAGGATAGCTTACTTGATTGTTGAGCATAATCTCAAATCTAAGCATAAGAAGTTGGTAAGAAGGGAGAGAGAGAGAGCGAAGCTGGAGGGGTAAGGGAAGGTTGATGCAATAGATGGTTGTAATCACTCTTCTGACATTAATATAGAACTACAGTGGTATTGTGTACTCTGTGGTGTTGGTACTATCATTCATTTACTTGTTTGTCCAATAGCTTTTAGCATGAGTAGCTTAGTTATGTGTAACTAGATGTCTTTTATGTATTCATTTATTAGTTATCAAGGTTGTATGTTGTGATTATGCTTGTCTATTTTATGTGCAGGACTTGATCTAGAGCTGGCTCAAGGGAATTCCACCTAACTGCATTGTGCTCTCCAGCAAATCTACATGGAGGCTTGAGGTAATCAATCTATCTTGCTTTGATAGTTAGTTATTGTTTATGGACATGCATGTAACTTTGTGACAGCTACAAATAATCTTACAGTCTGCCAAAGGTCCCAGGAGACCTTTGAGCATATCTCCATTCTCCATACACCGTGCATTTTATCCTATAGCAGAATTGGCGACTCCTAGGGGGACTATACATCTAATTCCCAGTTTACCTAGACAGTTCTCAGTTTCCTCCTCCTTCTAAGAACTCCCTATACTTTTGCATTCCATTTTTGACCCACCAAAACCTTGCTGCATTCTGCCTTCATATATTCAACCTTGAATCTAATCCTAAGAGTCCTATTTTGAACTCTTTTCCCACAATAACACAGGTTAGCAGAGTAAACAGAGCTTTATAAAGCTCTGTGTCTACACAAACAGTGCGTTAGTGGACCCAATAACTCTCTATGGACATTGCTATAGAGCGTTAGTCCCCCGAATCTTGACATACAATTGTGTCTATAAACTCAAAGGGATGGGAAGCCTACTCATGGACTGAAAAGGATCTGCAGTTGTATTTTGTTAGCAATATCAGTGTCCTAAAAGTTTTTTTTTTTCTTTCTTAAAAAGTTTTTCTCAAAGAAAAATCATTTTTTTTAATTCATTCTTCTACTTAGCTGGTTAAAATCTGCTTTATTTTGGTTTCAAATAGTTGTTAGAAAGCTTTGGAGAGATTTATGTTGGTTATGCATCTGTTACAATGACAAGGATGCATGGAAAAAATATGAATATGTGAAAGACTCTCACCTATAGAATACAACTTGTTTCATCGAATTGAATATTTTTTAAGCATTGTCTTTTGCATGATTTGAGTTAGAGTCCCACCACATTTCATACGTCAATTACCCTATCGAAGACACTAAAAAAGTACACATAAAATTTACCTAAAATCAATCACTAAATTTTTATAGAGAAAACAAACATTAGTTTAGGCTAGGATCTTGGGATAGGCAATGTGAGTAAACTTCCAAAGATAAGAAATGAAGACTAGTGTCATTAAAAGAGAGAAAATTCCTTCTTCACTCATACTACCGAGACCACTCCAATCAAAGTGGAGGTAAATACGAGACAACATCGGACTATAATTGAAGGTAGCCTGCCTTTGCTTGCAACTCCTTTGGGTATTCTGTGCATTGGGGATCCGTTTTGGGATTTCGGAGCTGAGTCAGGGACTCAGGTATCCTACCCACATAGCATAATGTCTGCGAATATGTCCCCCCCGATGGTGTCTGTGATCTGAGGTATCCTTAATGGCCAAACGTTTAGGGACTTACACAAGGTGACTGGGGTGGGTTGCCTTGGTACCTAACAAAGACAGACCTACTTTGTCTTCAGTTTTTAGGAGGGTGCTCGTCTTCACAAGAGTACTTGGCCCCTCAATCTGAGGTTCAAGCGAAGCTCTAGAGTAACCATAACTGTACATTTGGCCAGCCCTCTCTATTATTCATTGTGATACTTGTAGTTTTTAACCCCGTACAAAAATTACCTGCATACGAATTCTAAATCATAGGAAAAATAAAAATGCGAGAGCATAACACATAAAACACATATACACAGAGATTTCCCACTGGATCT
>APFE030111057.1:121990-222584 GCA_000404065.3 Pinus taeda | reverse complement strand
TTGTTTAATTTTATGAATGATTAATATGCCAATCTAATGCTTGATTAGCAATAGAGTCTGCTAATGAATTCTCAGATTGTGGAATGTGAACATATGTAATATAAATAAATGATCGTTGCAACATTCTCACTCTCAACAATTGGTGATGTAAATAAGGATCACACACCCGATAAATGTTATTTAACTGTGGCACTACCAGTTGTGCATCTAGATAAACTACCAACAAATCAATCCCATAAGAAATTTCTTCGGATAGTAAATTAATAACGGTAGTATATTCGGCAATGTTGTTTGAAGCAAGGAAAATACATACTCCCCTCAACACCATCAACTGGCCAGATGGATAATAAATCACCCAAGCCATGGAAGCAAGATTCTGAGTGTGCCGACTAGCACCATTAGCGAATCTGAAATATATCGAATCATCCATCAACACCTGCCAAAGCAGATAAAAAAATGACAAACAAATATGTACAAAGATACAATATATACAAATAAGCAATTGCTTAGCCGAAACCTAAGTAAAATACTTGTTAAGGTAGAGCCCATTTCGAGGTTCTGCCATCTTGTTCCCTTCAATATCAATTAATTTATGGGCCCCTTTTCCTAAACCTCGCTTGACTACAAAGGGACCATACCACATAGACTTCAATTTGCCTACCCATATGGCGGCTTTGTCTTGGTCATAGATTAAGACAAGGTCGTCTTCCGAAAAATCCGGAGGATGGACAACTTTATCATACTGAGTTTTAACCCTCCTCTTATGGGCTTCATTTATTATGGCTGCATCTCGACACTGCTCATCGAGATGTTCCAAATGAACGAGGCGTTCTTCGAGACTAGACGTCTCTGGAAGAAGTTCTACAACTATCTTAAGGGATGGAATTTCACATTTGATAGGAAAAGTAGATTCTAGCTCGTAAAATATTTGAAAAGGAGTAAAACTGGTGGCAGTCTTCACTAAGGTTCAGTATGCCTAGAGTGCTAGGTGCAACATGATGTGCCAATTGGATCAACTTTTGTCTGTTGTCCTTTGCATGATATTCTTAAGGGACTTATTCACGACTTTGACTTTCCCATTGGCCTAAGGATAATATGGAGATGAATGCTCCTACTTGAAACCCAACTTGAGAGCCAATTCGGTCATTAGTTGATTCTGGAAGTGACTACCATGGTCAGTGATAATCTCTCTTGGGATACCAAATCGTGAAATAACCTGGTTGAAGAGAAACAAGGCTGTTGTTTCACTATCATTTTTGTAATTAGGCATGGCCTCAGCCCACTTCATAAAGTAGTCTATGACCACAATGATGTACTTGTGATTCACCACCGAAGGCAGATTACAAGTAGTGAAATCAATGCCTCACTTCGTTAATGGACTGAAAGTGATAACAGGAAAAAGTGGAGTTGGATGCGTACACATTTTTCAAGTATAGATTTGACAATGGTGGCAACCTTTGACTACTTCAATACAGTCTTTCAAAATTGAAGGCCAAAAGTAGCCTACACGCAAAATTTTCTGGGTTGTTGCAAGCCCTGATAGATGACTGCCACAAGCTCCATTGTGGCAATCATTAAGTATGGACTCCGCTTCTTCCAAAGTTAAGAAACGCCTAAGGGTTGAGTCAACCCCTCTAAAATATAATGTATCACCAATGATAACATAGTTTTTGGCAAGGTGACATAACTTTCGATGCTCATCTTTGGAGAAAGCAGGTGGGAACTTCGAAGTCTGGAGATATATAGTGATATCTCCATACCAAGGATGTTGTGAAGAAATGAGGAATAAATGTTCATCGGGGAAATTTTCCTCATAAACAATGGCTTCCTCACAAGAAAGCTCTGAAATTAATTCCACAAAAACCAATGACTTCTTAGATTTGGCTGACAAGAACTCGAGATCAAATTCTTGAAAAATAATTATCCATCGATTATATTTGCCCCAATCACTCACTTACTGAGGACAAACTAAAAAGGGTTGACAACCACTGAGATGAATGTTTTGCATAGTAGAATGTAATGACGAAGCACTCGACAACATGGACAGCCGCCAAGGCCAATTTCTCGATGGGAGAATAGCGTAGCTCAGGTCCTACTAAGACTCAACTCAGGTAGTATATTACATGCTCACTGAGAGGATCATCCTCCTGAACCAGAACCATACTGATGGTTGATTCTGCCACAACAAGATACAAAAGGAAATCTCTCCCATAATTTAGTGGAATCAATAATGGAGAAGAGATTAATGCCTTTTTCAAAGCATCAAAAGATCATTGTGTGAAGTCGTCCCATAAAAATGGAACTCCTTTCTTAAGAAAAAACATAAATCCTTTGGTAATATTAGAGTAATTTGCCATAAATCTCCTCAAGAATTTGCCTTTCCTTGGAGACTTTGAAGTTGACGAATGGAAGACGGGGGAGGCAATTGAATTATTGCCTCAACCTTGAAAGGATAAACTCAAATCTCTTCAGTCGATATGAGGAATCCTAATAGTTGACCAGATGTGACCGCAAAAACACACTAATTCGAATTCAACTAGATTTTATAAAAATGAGATCTCTCAAAAACTAATCGAAGGTGGGTGGGATGATCAATTCTCTTTCGAGAATGAGTAGCTAAGTCATCCAATTATGCTTCCAAAACATGTTTGATGTTGTGGAAAGCATAAGACATGGCCCACTGAAAAGTAGCTCCAGTATTTTTAAGACCAAAAGGCGTCTTCCTGTGTTCAAATGTGCCCTAAGGACAAATAAAGGATGTCTTGTGCTGGTCCTCTAGATGGATAGTAATTTGATTGTAACCAGAGAATTAGTCCATGAACAAAATAATTTCCTTAACTACAGATTCACCAACAATTTGATTAATAAAAGGCATGGGGTAATTGTCTTTTGGACAAGCTTTATTCAAATCCCTAAAGTCGATACACACTTAGATCATTCCTTGCTTCTTAACTACCAGGATTGGATTGGAAACCCACTCAGTTAGAGGAACGAGGTATATGAAACCCACCTTAAGTAGCTTTTCAACTTCAACTTTAATAGCTGTAGCTTTCTAAGGATTGACCGGTTGAAGTTTCTGATGAATAGGTTTGGTGTTTTCGTACTTTTTGATCTCATGCTGGACTATAGGTGGATCAATTCCAGGCATTTTCTCATAAGACCAAGAAAACACATCTCGAAACTCTTTAAAGAGGTCGGTGTAGATTTCAATTTATTCAGGGGAATAATCGGCTCTGATGAAGAAATTTTCTATAACGTCAGGATTCCTAGAGAGGTTTATAGGTACAGTTTGTGAGATAACCAATATGTTACCTTTGGTAGATAATTGTGCTGGAGCCAAAGGGTTTGAAATTGTACAAACATTACTAGTAAGTAGATTGGAGAACCAAGATTGAACTTCATGCAATGGAGGAAGAAAATATGAATGATGATGTAAATATTCCCATGGTCGATCCACACCCATAATTGCCTCCAAAATTGCTTCTTCAGATGGTAAGACTATATCCAAGCAATCCAAAGCTGAAGTAAAATTGAGGGTCCAAGCCGGAGCCACATTGCCATCTAACTCCTCTTGTGAAAAAGGAGTGGGATGGTTGTCTGTAGAGTTAATGATAGATTGATAGCTAAGTTCTACTGTAGACATGGGAAATACCATTCCACCAACCCACCCTCCATCTAATGTGGTGGTAGATGAAGGTAAGGTCCAATGGTTTAAAAAATAATGAGTTTGAAAGAACTCTTTTTGTGAAGGTCCCATAGAGGATGAAATTGCATCGATTCCAGCTGTAGGAGCAGGAAGGTCAAATATACCCATTAACGAAGAGTACATCCCAACTCCTAAATTCTCAATAGGTTGATGGGGATTATCCACCAATGGAATGGTAGAATCCGAAGTTGCATGGGAGTTACCTGGAGAATAATCTTACTAATCAATTTTAACAATCCTCCCCTCATGAGGAAAACAAAGGATGCGGAATAAAGATGAAACTATGGCATCCATCTCATAAATCCAATTCCTACCTAAGAGGAGGTTATAATCCAAGTTGGAATCAATGATTTCTACCTCAATGTTTATGACCTTTCCCCCAACACATATAGGAGAGGCCGGGATAATCTTGTGTGGCCTATGAGAATGTCCATCAAATGTTGTCAAGAGAGTCGATGAAGGAACAACTGAAGGTGATCCAATGGCCTTCCAACATGACATAGACATTATGCATGTGGAAACTCCCTCATCTATAATTGTCTGAAAAATATTGGTTTTTAGGTAAGTGGACTTTATCTAGAAATCCATATGGTGAGGAAGTCTCTTTCTGACATTCAGCATATCAAAAGTGAGCAGTAAAGAATTCTTTGGATCTACTGCATCGATTGACAAAAGCAAAGCACTTCTCTGAGTAGGACACGATTGGAGTACCTCCAAAGCAGACATAGCACAAGGACTTTGAGCCAGATCTTCTATAATCGAGTAGTTCTGGGCTGCCTAGCATTAGGGTTAATAGTCGAGTGCTTTGCAGAACCTTTCGACATCCGAGGTATAGACTCAGTAGAGGGTCGATCAATATGAAGTGGGTCTGTGGTCTTGGGAACAGATTTAGCCTTAGATGTTTCTGTTTCACCATAATCGCATGCTCACATAGCAACATCGACATGAGAGTTCATCATATAAACATTTGAGGAATTTTCCCCTTCCTGGTTGTCCCCTGCGGAGGTACCAACATTCGAATTCACGCTAGCAAGTAATTGTTGCCCTTAGGGAAAAGGGTTAGTTAGAACAGCTTGGGAGCTAGAGGACCCTTTGTTGAAAAATGTGCAATAAGAAATGTTAAATTTAGAATGTGCTAAAAGTAGCATGTCTAAAAATAGTAGTTTCGCCAGTGAGGTCATTGGCCACATAGGGTGAGAGGTGAAACTACTAAAAATAGAAAGTTCTAAAAATAGAATTTATGGGCCCCTTCTTATTTATAGAAGTCCCTGGTCTAACTATAGGAAGTAAAAACGAATTTGGTCTTAATAGCAGTTTAAAATATTAATTAATTAATCTAGACGAGTTAATTAATTATGAAAAATTAAACTTGAAGTCTTTGTGAGATCATGCAATTATTTTCTCCCATGATTTAGGAATCTATCCCTTGATTAAAGGAGATAAGGTTTAGTTCTATAATGGAGAATCAGTTGACTTAGTTTAACTTAGTCAAGTCCAGTTAGACAATTTTAACAAGTTGTTAAAATAATAAAATATAGTTTGTTAATGCTTGCATGCATATGACAACTATTATTTTAGATAACTGAGGATTCACTCATGGATAACTTTTGCATGTCAGTTCTGTTAGAGACCCAGTTGAGATCAGATGTGGGACAGTGTACTATCAGATGCTTAACTATTTCTAGTAAGTAATTTTTTCATGGTTGAGGAACTAGTGTTCTCAAGGAATACGTAGTTGGACCATTGGTTTTTTTTGGTATGTTGGAATTAATAGCATATGCTTTTGCTATTATTTCCTAAGAAAACTACGTAAGGACCATAGGGAAAGCCTATATAAACAAGGCTTGGTTAGTTCATGAGACATATCTTCATATATTCATAGTTCATTGAGAACTGAATAGCTTGAGAGCTAATTCCTTTTGTATTGTGAAGAGGATTTCCACTTGATTGATAATACAGTGTTGGGGTTTTAGGCTGGTGCTTTCCCCTGGTTATATCTTCTATGTTATGTGTGTTTGATTTCTCCATATTAGTTATATGTGTTCTTATTGATGTTGCTCATGGTTGATTAAGCTTCCGCTAAATTTTTTGTAGAAGTAGATCAAGTGTTTTTCTTTAGTACATTGCATTACCAGGTTGATCTACAGGTGGGAAATTTATACATGGTATCAGAGCTAGCTGATTTGTAGAAAAAGTTCTACATGGTATCAAAGCTAGCTGATTTGTAGAAAAACTGTACAAAATTCTACACCCTTGCTACGCTAATAAGCACTGAGCATCTTGTATCTTAGGGTAGAGGTGAGTCATATGATCTCCATTGCATAACTTGCATGGAAACTGAACCTTTTTCTTGGACCCTTTTCTACCCTCATCAACACCGCTGTCGAGTTTGTTTGCATTTCCTTTCCCTTCCTAGTTCTTCTTCTTACCTCGTCCCTTCCTCTTCCCATTAGATTGTTGATTTCCTTTGGGGTTAGATGCCTGGACGGAATTTATAGAGGCAGGTTGGGAAGGTGTAGGTGTAGATGGTGTTGCCTAATTAGAAGAAGCAGTTTGTAGAGACAACTACTACAATTGATTCAAAAGGTTCACCGTATTAGGGTCAATTGATCCAACTATACCATCTACGTGGGGGCCTGGCTTCGGTTTGGCTAAATTGACCTTAGATCTACGAGCATCAGGTAGGATTTTCTGAAGAGTCCCAGACTAAGAATATATTAGTTCTAATTGTTGGGCTCGAAAAATAGTCTGCTCTTTTGAATAAACACCGAAAAGAGAAACATCCTTTGAGATCTCAGGTTGTAATGATTTGAGAAACCATTCAAGGAACTCTGGTGGAATTTCGGCTTTGATAAGCCTTTTTCTCCTTCTCCATTCCTGGATGTGATCCAAAATGTGAGTTGCATTTTCTTGTTGAAAGTTAGCCAGAAGTTCACTTCCGGCTTCATAACGAATAGGCAACTGAAAATGGTTCAAGAAGATATTAGCCAAATAATAGAAATAAGTATAGGTGTCCCCTGGCAACACTATATACCATTTGGCCACATTTCTAGTTAGGGTGTGTTGAAATAGCCTGAACCTAATCAAATCATATATCAAGGAGTTGGATGAGCACCATAAGTGAAACGTGGTCACATGGTCTCCCGGGTCTTCACCACTCTTCCCTTCGAACTTTGGAATATCTGAGGGAAGTTTAGTTGGGACCAGAGGCCAAGATGGATTGTAACTAATTGGATCATTTGTCAATTTAGTTAAGTCTAGAAAATTAAGCGTGGCCAGAAAAGGAAGTCGTGGGGGACCTTGGGAATTCCATCCAAAGCAGGTAGGGTTCCTAAAGGTATGAAAGGAATGACCTAGATTTTGGAAGGCACTAGGTTGCCCAAAGTAACTCGTAGAGCATGCTGAACCAAAAGGTGGTCCTTGTGGTCCAGCGAAATTCAGAGTTTGACAAACTCCTGTCATAAATCCTTCGTAACCAGTGAAGTTACCCCCTAACGAATTATTGAGAGGAGTTGATAGCCCCTAATAAGGATTCCATGCATTAGGAAAGGGTGGAAAACTTTGAAAAAAATTAACCGAAGAATACGAAACATACCCTTGTTGGCCAAAAAATTGATTCCCAACTCCTATCCCACTAACCACAAGGTTTTTCCAACTTTGGAAGGGGTTACTACCTTGACTTGTAAAAGGAAAAGGCATTGATTGTACTGTCGAATTGGAATGTGGTATATGACCACTTCCAAATGAGAAACCATGAAAAGAAATCGATCCACTCATCATGGATGTAGAGGTGGTCGATGGTATGTTCAAAGGAACTGAAGGAATCCCTTGAGACAACATTCCAAAAGGGAAAAATCCAAAACTGGATGTAGTAGCTTGAGAAATTCCACTCGTTGACGGAATAGAAGAAGACCCAAATATAATTGTGCTGGGAGTACTAGAAGGGATGGAAATAGTTCCTCCCCTTGTACAGATATGGGAGTCTCCATGCTTGCAACACTTGTCATAGATATCATGCTTCGAACAATGGTCATCGAAGGAATAGATGTATGTAAACTTGGGCTCAAAGGCCTATAAGTCAGATTTCCAACATATAACAAAACATTCATATGATCAGGAGGAAGAGGAGAATTTGGAGCCAGAACTGACTCTGAAATCTTTTCAACTTTGATATTATCTTCTGACCGGAAGAGCACTCAAGAAAGAACTGGTGTGTTCCTCTCTAACTCTGTATTGGTACCAAGTCTATCTTGTGAACTAATTCCCCCAAGCAGAGGATCAATCTCCGATGCACCTGCTACCACTGCTTGAAAACCACTAGCACAATCGCTCATACACCTTCTAGGAGAAGGCTTTGGACTTGTAGGTGATAGCCAACGAAGTCTCCTAGATAGTCGAGATGGTCGGTCAACTACATTGAATTATTTAAAAGATCTACTTAAAGACTCAAAAAGTTATAAAGCTAGGCTAACTAGGAGCAAAGAACACTCACTAAAATGTCCCTAAAGATATCTGAAATCAAACAAATCTCAAGTATTTCCACTCTGGGTGATTAGGACTAGACACCCAAATATGAGAAAGTTAATAACCAAGGCCTTCCAAAAATAGACTAGGGTAATTACGCCCCAATCCTACTAGCAAAGGTATGAGAGGTAATTACGCTAACCTCCAGACAACAGCCTTTGCTGGTGCAAGCCCCAAAGCTTCGCAAGAATGCCCTCCAAAAGTACTGCTAAACGTGATACAACGTCAACCTCAGGTGCCATGGAATTCCCCTCTATAGCCACCTGTGTGGTCCCTAGGATAGGAAACTATGGTCACCAACTCGTATCAGAAGCCGGGTGGAACAGTCATGAGGTAGGATCTGCCAAGTAGGAGAGGGGTTATATCTCATCCTTATCTTCACTAACCCTCGTGCTTTACTCCTAGTTATGGAGCTTTCCTGGTCTCCCTAACGCTATTGTATTTCGCTCATTAATCAAACTTCTATGTTTTGTAATTTAGAGCGGACTTGGAGAGTTAACTTTCCTCTCACCTAATCCAAGGCCCTAATAAACCTAAACTTGTTGGTGTATTTTGATGACAATACAAAAATTCTAGTTTATTTTAATTAAGCACTTGATTTTAATGGCTAATATTTTAAGTCAAGGGTATAGATGGAAGTGAAACCAATGGTGTTTGTATGACACAAAAGAAATCAATGAAAAACTAACTATATAAATGCAATCATTTGTTCTTCGATGAAAAGAGATCTCTACGTGGGTTCTACGAAACTTCTATAAAGAAAAATTCTTTTTCATTTTCTTCTCTTGAAACACACTTCAGTCACCCAAAAACTAAAAAGACTATGAATGCTTTAACAATGCAAACTACCCTAATGAAAGGTATAATGAAGATGCAAGATCCTAAATCACTCTAAAAAAGAAAAAGCAATTGTTTATAACTATCAATGAGCCAACATAAGTATTGAAGAGGATACAAATTTTGAATACAAAATTCCCTCCAAACAAGAAGGACAAATCGTAAAACATCACAATTCACTTTCAAAAACCAAAGGAAACCAAAATCAAACTTGGCAAAAGAAAAAAAAACAATTTTTTTTGAGATCTTTTCTTTTTCAAGAAACAACCAAAACAACTTTTTGAAATCACAAAAATGCTACTAAAACTCAAAGATCGAAAAAATAGCACAAGGAGTATTCGCAAGTTACAAACTCTAAAATGAACAAAAACTTGAGCAAAAAGGCTTCAACTTGTACTAAACGACCCAAATAGCAGAAAAGAGCTTGACAAACTGACCAAGGATCCAAGAAAGAAATACTTTCAAATTTGTAGAATTGAGGCTTCTGTGATTGATCATAGTTATAAGAAGAGCTTCGGCGTAAATCACATAAAAAAGACCTTTGTCGACGCGTTTCGAACCAACTAGTGTGGTTCATCATCAGGACAAGTTGTCTTGATGATGAACCACACTAGTTGGTTCGAAATGCGTCGACAAAGGTCTTTTTCATGTGATTTACACCGAAGCTCTTCTTATAACTTTCAAATTTGTCAAAAAGACTTTCAAAAAGCAAGAAAATATATAAGGCCACAAAACGAAGGAAAGCAACAAGTAGATCAAAAACTGAGCTTGACACTGAGACTGAAAACAATCTCCTATTCTGGAGGACCAGAACAATCAAGAACTTCTGAATGAAGTCTTGTGTGCCAAAACACCAATTACGAAATAGCTCAAAAATCAAACCTAGACCAAATCTTTTCAATGAGGAAGATACTTTGAAAAAATAATATTGTAGAATAATGAAATTCTTCAGACAGAAATTGACCACACAGAGACTAAACAGACTAGACAACAAATATTTCTGGGCAGAGAGATTTGAAAAAGCACTGCTAGAATTGGTATACACGACTGTGTTCAAGCACAAAGGCGTGTACACACACTTCTGATATAGGAAAATCACATATACACAGGTCCACTTCACAGAAACAAGCGTGTTTACACTACTATAAATAGAGTAAAAGGCGTATACAAAGCTTTGCAAGAAAAGTAAAAAACAAAGCTAGATCAAAAAGATCAGACTTAAGGTCTGAGACTCTAGTAGACCAAATAAGACTGTAACATCAAGTCAACCAAAGACTGAGCCTCGATTGACATTGAACAACCCAAACTAGGAATAACAAGACTGTTATCCCTAGTATGGCCATCGATTCTGTTTTGGGAATAATACCCGAGGGCTTTGGGTTAGATCTCCAACAGAGCTAGAGCAAACTACAACAAGAAACACTCATACAACTTAGAAAAAATGTTTATATAATCAAATAATGTAAGAGCGTCTATACCCAGATTTCCTTCATTTGAGTAGGTCTTGTAGGGTTCAGACCCTCTGCAACTCTCGATGTTCTTCAAACCTAAAAATCATTCAATTGGAACATACATAGCAGTATAAAAGTAAATCATATTCACAAAATTTGACTTTATATCATATAAGAAAATGATTGATCATACATCAAAACAACATTATTATATGAATTACAACACAATTTGATGCATAAACAAAGTTAATTTCAGAAATACGACAACATTTTTTTATTGTAGTAAGCTATAAATAACATGGAGAGAATTCACCTGAGTCTTCCTCTTCCAGCTCCAAGCAAAATTGTCCTATGGATTCTTCCTATCCAGCCTTCAACAATCTTCTTCCATAACCAACACCATGATATCTCAAGCAAGAGGGAGAATATCTATAATCAAGAAAACAAGGGTTTCCTAAGGCTTGGGGAAGTGCATGAGGCACAGTGATTCATCAGACTCAGTCAAGGATAATCTCACTATAATAACTCTATCTCTTCTCCTCCTTTAGGCCTTCCCATAGAAGTCTATTTATACTTCTCCCAATTATTTGTTTAGTTGGGAAACAGTTGGGCCACGGGAAATAAGAGGTAATCAATAGGTAAAACCTGTGAACTCTGCCCATAATTAAGGAAATTTAGTATTTTAAGTGTTTTAACACATATACGCAGGTTGGGTATTGACTAACTTGCGTGTACATGCTTTTATCTCAGGGAAAAGTAGCATACAGGGAATAAAACACTATTTTTACTATATTTGGACCAAGTCTGGAAGGAGGGGTTGCCCTAGGCCATAAACCAAGGATCAAAAATACCAAGGGTGGTAAATGGTGCTATAACAAACATGGGACATGTCCTCTTCCTCTTCTTGTGCCTTGGGACACTGTTCAACAGATAAATTCACACCTACAGGAATATGAAACTTCACTGGATTACTATCCTACATATTAAACCTCTACAGTATTGTCTTGACATACTTCCTTTGGTTTAGTCAGAGCTTCCTCTTTGCTCGATCTCTTCTAATTTCCATGCCAAAAATATAGTTTGCAGCACCAAGATCTTTCATGTCGAATTTGGAGGACAATTGGGTCTTCAAATCCTGGATAATTTCTTTGTCATTTCCAACCAGCAACATATCACCCACATACAAGACTAGATAAATAACACGGTCATCAATTAATTTAAAATACACAAATTGATTTGCTTTGCTTCTGGTGAAGCCAAATCCTCGTATAAATGTATCAAATTTCTAATACCACATATTAGGGACTACTTTAACCCATACAGAGACTTATTTAACTTTCCTACCAGTTCTTTCTTATCCTTCACTACAAAGCCTTCGAGTTGCTTCATGTATATTTCCTCTTCTAGATCCTCATGAAGAAATGTTGTCTTCACATCCATCTGTTCTACCTAAAAATCAAAAGAAGTAGCAACGGGTAAAAGTAATCTAATAGAAACTACCTTGGCAATAGGAGAAAAAATATCACCAAAATCAATTCCCAACACCTAGGAATAACCTTTTTCTACCAACCGAACTTTGTATTTCTCCACCTTTCCTTCTGCATTTGTCTTCTTCTTGAACACCCATTTTCTGCCAATGGGTTTCCTTCTAGCTGGCAACTCCACCAGATCCCAAGCCTCATTTTATTGCAAAGATGCCATTTCATCAACCATGACCTCTTTCCAGAGTTTTCCATTCTCTGAATTTGTTACTTCCTTCACAATTCTAGGATCATCATCAGTAATAGATAAAGAAAAATTTGAACAAAAAGCAGATGGACTATACCTTTCTGGCTACCTTCTTTCTCGAACTAACCTTCTCACACCTGGAGTTTGTGGCTCTTCGTCTTCTAATTCCTCCTCTACTGTAGAGTCTGATTCTTCCTCCTTAAGCTCAAACTCTATCTTCTCAGGTTCCTTTGCTTGGACTTCATGTTTAATAACATCTTTCAACTCTCTGAACACCACATCTCGGCTATACGCAACCTTCCTTGTTACTGGGTTCCAAAGCTTATAACCCTTTAAACCATCCTTATACCCAATAAAGATGCACTTTTCAGATTTACTATCCAACTTGGTTCATTTCTCCTTTGGAACATGTACATATGCATCACATCCAAATACCCTAAGATGTGAAAGAGAGGGTTTATTACTAGTCCATACCGCTTGTGGAGTCTTATCCTCCAACACTGATGAAGGTGATCTGTTGACCAGGTAACATGCTGTCTCCACCGCCTCTGCCCAGAATTCCTATCCTAACCTGGCACCACTTAGCATGCTTCTTGCCCTTTCCATCAACATCTTGTTCATTCTTTCTACAACTCCATTTTTCTCAGGTGTGTATGGAGTAGTCTTCTACCGTGCTATACCACACTTTTTACAGAATTCTTCAAATTCCTTACTGCAAATCACTCCAATGTTATCTTTCCTCAACACCTTTATCTTCTTCTCTATCTGGTTTTCCACCAGAGCCTTAAATTCTTTAAACCTATCAAAGACTTCAGATTTCTTCTTAAGGAAATATATCCATGTCTTCCTTGAGAAGTATTCTACAAATGATACATAGTACACAAACTTACCCAGTGATGGAACCTTCACATGTCCAAACACATCAGTGTGCACAAGTTCTAATATCTGTTTCGCCCTCTTACCACTAGAGGGGAAACTCACCCGATTGTGCTTCCCATATACACAATTTTCACAGAAATCAAAATCCAAAGAGCTATTACTCATACCTCCCACCATACATTTACCATGAAGTATTTGAAGGACCTTCTCTCCAATATCTCCAAGCCTTTGATTCCACAGCATGGTCTTCTCTCCAGAGACCACTAAATTTTCTGCTCCACTTTCAAGAACCACAGAGATGTTGCACCCATCAACAACAGCGCTACCTTGTAGCTTGTATAGAGTTCCAATCTGAACTCCTCGCATCAATACTAGCGCTCCCTAAACCATCTTGCAGGTATCCTTCTCGAAAACTATTTTTACACCTGCATCATCCAGCTTGCTTACACAAATCAGATTTCTGGCCAATGCAGGAATATGCAGAACACCTAGAATTGTTCTAACCCTTCCACCTTGCAACTTCAACTTTACTTTTCTATGACCACTAATTCTAGCCTTACTAACATCCCCTAAGAAGACATCACCACCATCATATTTCTCATACTCACAAAACCATTCTCTATGGGGAGTGAAGTGAAAGGATGCACCTAAGTCAATCAAGCATGCCTCATGATCTACATGTGTTCTTGAAGAAGCCAAGTACACATCCCCACCTTCATTTGAGGTGGTTTTTGCCTCTGTAGAAGATGCAGTAATAAATCCCTTTCCTTTATTAGGAGCTTTACATTTACAATCCCTTTTGTAGTGCCCTTCCTTTCCACATTTCCAGCACACCACCTTTACAGGTTTTCCTGGAGATTTAGAGCCCCCTCTATATTTATATCTCCCACTCGATGACTTATTTTTATTTCTATTCTAGGACCATCCTTGTACAAACAAGGCATCACCATTCTGGCTCTCCATATTTTTCCATCTCATCTCCTCCATTAGCAAAGATGAGACTATTTCATCAAACTGCATAGCAGTTCTATTACTACCTATTGCAATAACCAGACTATCCCATGAATCTAGTAGAGAACACAACAAAATGATGCAATTATCTTCATCTAAAATTTTAGTATCAATAGGTAATAGCTGACTTACCATAATATTAAATGCGTTCAGATGCTCTATCACTGAGTCTCCATCTTTCATCCTCAGGTTATACAATTTTTTCCATAGGAACATTTTACTCACCAAAGACTTAGATTGGTACAAAGTCCCTAACTTGTCCCACACATCCTTTACTATAGCTTCCCCTGATACATTCGACAATTCTGAATCTAAGACATACAATCGTATTGTGCTCTTTTCCTTCTGATCCAACTTCTTCCATTCTTCATCAGACACTCCTGTTGGTTTAGTACCTAGATCTACCATGATCCATTGATCTTTATCCACCAAAAAATCCTCCACCTTGAGTTTCCACAACTCAAAACTCCATTAAATTTCTTGATCTCTACCTTTCCACTGCTCGCCATCTTATTTCACCACTAAAATTGATCTCGCAAATCTCCCACTAAACAGGGTCTACCATAGGCCCAAGCAAAACCCCTCAGCAACAAAGGTGTCCCCTTGAAGCCAAAACAACTCTAATACCAAATGTAGGTTTTAACCCGTACATAAATTACCTGCATACAAATTCTAAAACAAAGAAAATAAAAAATGCGAGAGCATAACATATAAAACACATATATGTAGAGATTTTCCCCTGGATGAAAAACCAGGACTACTAGCTTGATTTTTCATTATCTTCCTTTTAATGTTACAATACATATTTATACATGCCGAAGCAACCAATACCACGGACCGAAAACCATCGCATCCAAAACCGCATGCGAAAAATATGCACAAAACCATAAGTAGGTCTGCCCAACCTAATATAGGGTCCAAAACCAAAAATTTTCGGGGCACTGCCCCAGACCCCATAGAGGGGGGGCTACCTACACCCTTCATTTCCCTTGTGACCCCCCCACTATGCAATTGGTGCAATGAAGGGGGGCGGCTCTACCCCCCCTTTAACCCCCTAGTTAACTATGTGGGCTAGTCGTAGAAAGAATATAAAACAACCCAACAAGTACCTTGCTACAGGAGCAAAAGTCTCATCATAGTTGATCCCCTCGACCTATGAAAAACCATAGGCAACAAATATCGCCTTATGTTTCTCCACACTACGATCAACAACATGCTTTACCTTGTAATGCTAAAAGGAACTCACAATTGAATTGTTCTCCGGTCTTGGAACCACATCCCAAAAACTGTTTCAAATTATGGAGTCATACTTCTCCACTATAACATCAACCCAAATCGACTGCTACATTACTTCCTCAAAGGAAGATGGCTCAGTCTCAACACATTCCCCAACAAGGGCCATGTATCCAGTGCACCTATTAGGTGAATTCCTCTGTTTGCACTGAGAATATGGTTCTCCAGCATTCTCTCTTGCATCAAACAACAATCTGTCAACTTCTCTCACGCACTTTCGCCCATCTCTAGAAGACTCTACTTGAGTGGATGTCTCCATTCCTGGAACCTTTGCATGTGGTTGCTTTGTATTAGTCTGAGGCTCCTCCTCCTTAGGAACCATAAGTTCCTCCACAATCTATAGTTGGAGCTCCCTCTCAAGGGAAACTCACATGGCCTTCTACTCATCAAACTTAAGATCTCTGCGAACCAATGTCCTCCAAATAGTAGGTAAGAACACCCAATAGTTGTGGGGTGTATTAGTGTACCCCAAAAGTATCCCCAACTTAGCTGTCGTCTCAAGCTTCTTCCAAGCGTCCTTGATCACATGGAAATAAACAAATAAGCCAAAGATCTTGAAGTGACCCACATTTGGTCTCTTCCCGGAGAAAGCTTCCTCTCGTGTCTTCATCCCAAGTATGCGATGTGTGCTTCTATTCTGCAAATAGAACATTGTGTTGCATGCCTCAACTCACAAATGAAGTGGTAGGCCTTGGTCATGCAGCATCGCCTGAGCTGCCCCCACAATTGTTTTGTTCTTCCTCTCGGCTACCCCATTCTGCTGTGGGTTATGAGGTGCCATCAACTCCCATTTAATTCCTTCCGCTGCATAGAAGTCCTTAAAATCTTGAGAGACATACTCTCCACCATTGTCATTTCTTAAGGCCCTGATCTTCTTCCCTGATTCTTTCTCAACCAAAGCTTTGAACTCATAAAACTTTGAGAAGGTTTGATCCTTCTTCTGCATGAAATAGATCCAGCATTTATGAGAAAAATCATCAATGAAAATCACATAATACCTTTGTTTCGTGGTGGAGGTTTTCGAGAATGGTCGACACACATCTGTATGAACTCACTCCAATATTTCTTCAGCTCGACTGTATTGATATACTTTGCATACTTTCCCAAGGTAAAAACTTTGCATGTGTCCACTTACTCAAGTTTACCTTTGGGAAGTCTGGTAGAAATTGCCGCATTATCTTCAAGGCCCCATGATGCAAGTGGCCCAACTACCTATGCCATAACTCGCCAATTTCTTGGCTTTGCACCAATTCTTCTTTTGAACTCAATGCAACACAATCATCTACCTTTAGCTTGTAGAGATTCTTCACTGGAATCCAAATCCTCTTTGTCTGACGCATGGCTATGTGTCTCGGGAATGCCTTTCCTTTACTGAAGACTACATCATAGCCTTTGTCTTCCAACATTGCAACTGATACCATGTTTTTCTTTAGTCCAATCAAATACTTTACATTAGTCAGGGTGACAAGATCTCCATGCTCCCTCTAAAACACAACCGTTCCTTTACCTGAAAGACGGTACTTTCCATCATTGCCCATCTCTATGCACTTCTTGACGTCCTTCTCCTCTAAGGTACTAAATAAACTCTTATCATCGGTCATGTGGAATGAGGCTCCACTGTCGAGGTACCAAACACAAACCACCATCAATGAAACCATACATGCGATGAGGGTAAAATCCAATTCGAACTAAGAGGCCAGTGCCTCACCTTCTGATCCTTTCAAGGATCCCTTCTTGGATTTCTTCAATGGACAATTAGTTGCATAATGGTCCACCTCATGAAAATTAAAGCATCTTACTTTAGATTTGTCAATCTTCCTCCCACCATGAGAAGAACTCGATTTGGAATGGGAAGCCTTCCCTTTCCCTTTCCTTGCCGTACTTTCTAAGGCTAGATTTTCTTCATCATCATGCTTAGATGAAGAACCATCTTTGGTGCTTCTCTTGATCTTCTCCTGCATTAGATTAGACCACAGTCATTCCCAATCTGACAATTTCTCTTTTCCATTCACTGAGTCTTGGTAACTATTCCAGCTCCTATGAAGACCGAGGAGAGCAAGACTCGCCATATCATCATCGGTTGTCGTTATTGCTACACTTCCAAGCTCATCTCTGTTGGTGGTGAGCTTGTTCAGATATGTAGAAATAGTGTCACCCTTTTCACACTTGATTTTCCGAAGCTTATCCTTGAGCACTAGCTTCCTCTGGTTGCTACTATTCTGATATAGGTCCTTCAATGTCTTCCACATTGAAAACAAAGTTTCCTTCCCATGGAGACTCGAGACAATATGGTCTCGAACTCCCTCCAGAAGAATCCTTCTCGCCTTCGCCACACACCTCTTCCATTCCACCAATTCTTGGGCATTAGTTGCTGCTAGCTTGGGGATTTCTTGATTAATGAAATCCTTCAAACCATTGTCTTCTAATACCACTTCCATGTGATCCTTCCATGCTATGTAATTCGAGTTGCCATCTAATGCATACTTGAGTCTCAAGCCATTGAACGCCATTGGATAAATTTGAGGTGTGATAAGAATTCGATTTTGTACCTGTAATCAAGAACTTCAAACTTCAACTTTTCCCTTCTCAGTATGATGTTCATAGCTCTAATCACCTTTGCTCTAAGACCATGCAGAAATTCTCACTATAGATTAATCTGATTATGTAATGTACTAAAGAAAATACTTAATCTACTTCTACTATCAAACTTGCAGAAGCTTAATCAATTTGAGCAAGATCAAATAGAACACATATCATAGAGAAGAAGAATCAATCACACATGAAACACAGAAGAATATTCTGGGGAAAGCCTCAGCTCAAAAACCCGCTGTCTGTATTATCATACAAGTGGAAATATCTCAGGATTACACAAAGCTTTAACTCTCACAACTATCTAGCTCTTAATACAATCCCTCTCACTGCTCATAGATAGACTAGACAACTCATATGACTTTCCCTCTGTCCTCCAAGCCTTCTATTTCCTTGCACAATTTTCCATGTGTGCTCGAGCTGTAACCTTGTGTGACATTGATCTCACACACTACTCCAACACACTGTAAAACTGTACAAATATCAAGGAATTAATTCCTTCTAGATGCAAGAGATTTTCTTATAGGAAAATTCTAGCAACTGATAGTACACTGTCCCTACCTTTAATCTCAACTGGGCCTTTGTCTGAACTGACATGCATGAGTTATTTAGGAGAGAATATTTAGTTATCTGGAGTACACTAGTTTCATGCATGCATGCATTAACTGATTGAACTCACAATTAGTTCCACAAACTATTTGGAACTAATCCAACTGGACTTAACTCAGTTAACTGGGCTAACTAATTACAACTCAAATACAGCTCATCCTTATCTCCTTAATTAAGGGATAACTTCCTCAATCAAAGGGATAATTGTTGCATGACTTCACAAAGACTTCATGTTTGAATTTCTCCAACTACTTAACTCAGGATGAATTAATTAATTATTTTTCAAATAGTTGGTGAGACTAAATTCGAATTTTAATTCAAGGACAAATTAAAATTGGAATATCCTGAAATGCTATTTTTAGCATTTCTACTTTTAACATTTATTGTTGTTATTTTCAACAGATCTTTGGACATCAAAATCACATCAGTACATACTCAAAGAGGAACTTTGCACTAGTTGAGCTTGTGTAATCCTTCACAGGTTGTGCCTCCGCCCAACGAGTCAAATACTCCACCACAGTGATAATGTACCTTTCTCCCATCTTTCCTTGGGGCTGAGTGGGTCCCACGAAATCTATCACCCATTTCTCAAAGGGTTGCAACGTCATCTGTGGATTCAAAAGCATCTCATCCCTTCGCAATCACCTGCCAGTCCTTTGACACACATCATATGCCTTGCAATATGCTTTGGAATCCTGATGGAGGGTTGGCCACCACAACCCTACACATAGAATCTTTTGCGTGGTAACTCTTCCTTCATAATTTCCTCCCGCGGCACCCCAATGAGTGTCCATGAGGATGCTACTTATTTCAAAATTAGGTACATATCATCTCATCAGACCCCATTTTGTACAAATTCCCAGCAATAACAGAGAAATCTACCATGCACACCACTAATTCCTTCTTTTGCTAGACAGTGTATCCTTCAGGGGTAGTTCTTATCGTTAGGAAATATATTATATCCTCAAAATGACCATCCATGATGCACACTACAAATAGATGTGTGTTAGGCAATCCTTCCTCCAAATTAGTGGGTTCTTCCCCTATTTTGATGCGCGAAAAATGCTCTAGTCCCGCGTTCAGTCGTCCAAGCTTCACAATAACTTCAAAACCATATTCCTGGAACAATAAGAGTCACCTATAGATTTTTCCCCCCAACACAGGCTTATTGACTAGGTAATTTAGTGCAGAGTGATCTATATACATCTTAAAATGGCCTCCCAGCAAGTAGTGCCTAAACTTTTGGAGCACATATACCATGGCTAACCCTTCACGCTCATTGGTGGAATAGTTCTTCTTTTCTTTGGATAGTCTTCGGCTTGTGAAAGTGATAGGATGGTTGAAGTCTCCTCCGCTAGCCTATGTCAGTACTGCTCCCAGTTCTACACATGACGCGTCGACATGTACATGAAACTCCTTCCAATCCAGGAAAACTAGAATCGACACGATGACCATATTTTCTTTCAATATATCCAAGATCCTCTTACGGTCCTCATTCTAGCAGAATGTGACATCCTTTTTCTACAATTTCTCCATATGTGGGGGTGATCTAGGCATAGCATTTGATAAACTTTCTGTAATAGCCTATGTTTCCTAAGGTAGCATGCAACTGCTTCACACTCCTTGGTGCTTCCAAGTTTAGTATCACTGTGATCTTCATGGGATCTACCATCAATCCCTGTCTACAAACCACATGACCCAATAGGGTCCCAAAAGGAACACAAAACATACACTTCTTTATATTGAGCACAATTTGGTATCTTCGACAGGTATCCAACATCAGGGGCAAGCTTGCTACATGGCATTTTACCAGCCCAAACACAGTCTAGTCATCAAAATATACCTCCAGGAACTTATGAATAAATTCCTTGAACGCAACAATGAATACGGATGAGAAGATCATAGGCATATTCTTCAATCCAAATGGCATTACAGTGTATTGAAAACAACCCCACTCAGTCGTGAAGGTTGTCTTGCTCCTATCCTCCAGTGCAATTTTGATCTGGTGGTACCTCAAGAACCATCAGTGAAGGAATATGCTTCCTGGCTACCTACATTGTCCAACACTTCATCAGTGAATGGAGTTGGGAAAGGATCATGTATACAAGCATCATTCAACTTTCTAAGATCCATGCATATCCTTATTTCATCCTTCTGCTTCTTCTCCAGTACCACGATTGGGCTTACCTAGTAAGATTCTTCCACAAGTTCAATGATGCCTGTTGTGAGCATCTTGTCTAGCTCTAAGTAGAAATTCTCCTTATACTTTGGATTGAGATGGTAAGGTCTATGCTTAACCGACTTTGCATCGGGTTTTAAGGTGATCTTCTCAAGACCCAGGTCCCCGATTATCCCCTTTAAATCCGTAAACTTGGTAGCGTGGTAGCGAATAAATCCTGGTATTCGCAAAGTAATTCAGTGACCTTATCCACCGTCACGTCATCCCAGTAGTCTCCAATATTTTCTAATTTGGGTTCTTCCTCCGTACTAATGTTTACTTTTTCGTTTTCAATGACGTGGTTATATTAGGGTTCTCAATCAATGGTTATTCAAACTCGCAGTGACCTTCTATTTCAGGAATGTTGATCTTTGGCAAATCCTCATCTTCATCTTCAACAGTCATGTTATAGCATTATAGTGCATGACTTAGCTGAGTATCCCACTCAGGTTGAATCAGGTACAAAGGATCCTGCAGTATCCTAAAGATTGTTGCTTTCACGTCTTGTAGTGCCTCATCGATACAGTCAAACCTATCTTCAAAACTGAATGTCATTATAAATCCTTCATGCAAAATATCCCATCACCTGTACCATGTCAAAGCTTTGTTTCTACGTACCAGTTCATTGGGATGGCATTCAAGGTGTGACACAACAAGTGCATCCATTCATGTTGGGGTTTCTCTCCATAAACCTGGGCCCATTTGGCCAAGTGCACATGTGGAACATCTTGCCCATCATACTTTTCTGTCATTCACGTCTTTGGCTTCCCAAAGCGTGTTCTCATCATTCTCCTACATTCGTGCCAATCATCAAAGCTCCCTTTATGTGTACCCCACCATCATGCGGGCGTAGCACGTAGTGCCCAGTCCAACACCTAGAAGCACTCCTTTTCTAGTACGTCCCTTTCAAATGCATCCAAAAAGATATCTACCTCATTCAGGTCATCATAAGTAGGAAAATTGCTTACCTCTGAGGACACACATTGTAGCAACCAGTTCATCATGTTGCAGTTCAACGTAGTTACTTCATGTAACTGATTCTGCCAACATTCTTACTCTTCACTGGAGTCCAAAGTGCAGGAGCTCTCATGATCCCATGTAATTTGTCCATCCACAGTGGGATTCACCCAATCTTGGTCTCATGTCGTTATCTTATAGATACAGTCCAGATCGTCATCACTCTCATAATCGTGGACTGGTTCAGTATAGCGTGATCCTTCAGCAGGATTTAGGGGTACTATTTAGTGTAGCGACTTCTTCTCAAATATTTTCTTTTGCTTCTTTAGATTGATTACCCCATTCATATCTGCAACCCAATCAATTCCCAGGAGTGCAAGATAGGAGTTTTTGTCATCCATAATTTATATTACTTCAAATTCAGCCATCACCATCGCACCTTCAATATCCATGGTCACCGCTTACAACCATCCCATAGGTATGATCTTCTATTGATTCACCATTCTTAGAAAAATTGGAGACCATTGTAGTGCGGGTCTTCCCTTCCATTCTCAAATATACTTTTGTAGGATGTTCACATCTGACCGCAGGTCCAAAATGACCTAATCCATTTCATACTCTCCTATATGTGTAGTCAATCTCATCTCCCATCCCGTTCTTGTTTTATGCTTGCCAATCTTTCGTACTACGCACGACTCACCTAGAGTGGTTCTTGTGCATCTATTTATAAGCTCTTGTAATCCCTTCACAACCTTACTATCACGTAGTAACTTCATGCAAGTCTCGAGGAAGGTTGTGAGCAGAGAAGGGTCCATCTCCTGATCAGGCTTATCCTTGCTCCCTAAGGTGGAGGCCTCAGCGAAGCTCTTCTTTGGTTCCATCAAGGTTTCACGTGCATGCCCTAGATCATAATCAACCTCCTTCATCGGAGCTTTGTGAACCCATGTACTATATTCTGGCTATTTCCCCTTGTCATCTCCTATTGTGATTCCACTTCAGAGCACTATATTCATGTTCGGATCCTCTTCGCATGGCTTAGACCTCATCATCTATAGGTTTTGAGTCAGTCGACATGGTGGTGCCCCTTTGTCACGTATCCTTGCTATCAATGTAGGGAGTCTTCCATTTCATGATTAAACAATTTGTAGTACTTGTATGAAAAATGTGTTGGGTTAGTGCAATCATGGTCATATTGTCCTGACCCTCTGCAATTGTAGTAGATCAACTGCCCGCAACCTCTACTAGGTCCTCCTCCGCCTCGGCCTCATCTGCGCCCCTGAAATTCTGTCTGTGCCATCCCTACACTCTAGTTAGGGGGCCACATTTTTTCTTGAACCCTATAGGTAGGAGTTCTATCCATCATCAATTCATAACTCCTGCAATTACACTCATCATGCCCTAGCTGTTATCACCTAGATTGAACCTCAGGCTAAAGGAAGGCAATGCCAGGGTAACCACAGACCATGCTTAGCCAAGTAGGTAGTCCTACTAGGCCAGGAGAGGGCTCTCTCCATAATGATCTTGGCCAAGATGAATGGATCAGGAAAATGATATTAGGCTAGTTATAGTAGCACAAGGTTTGATTTGATTTGAAGGGGTTTTGCTGGATCAGGATGAGCCAGATAGTTTTGGCAAGGAAATTAAGTCAAAATTGTAGGGTTTCGATGGGGAAAGGTAGGCACAAGGCTCAACACTCCAGGTTTTGATGGGTGAGGTGATTCAAGATAGGTGAGGAGATAGAAAGAGCATGTGAGCAACATGGATTCTTCATAAATTGAAGAAAACAGAGACTGTGAAATGTCTACCTAAAACAGAGCATAAAGATATGGATTATGCCTCTCAAACTTGTATACATTCACATAAAGATAATAAAATTATGAAAAGGAGTCAACAATACATTCTAACACATGAAAACATAATAAAAACTAAACTGAACATCCTACCACATGGATCCCAAAGAAACAACTGCAAATTTTCATTAATCTCCTGCTAAAACTGATACAAAATGATGTCTCTTCAAAGCATAAGCATCCCACTAAGTCCAACGTATACAATGAATAAGGAAAAGCATCATATAGACCCCAAACAACTCATCCTAATCTCAAGGGTTCGAATCCATGAGAAGAGAAGTTGTTTCTAACAAGATCTGAACTGCAAACAAGAAAATAGGGTGGTCAAAGTGACTCATCCCTAACCCAAACAAACTGATACATTACATCTCATGAACTTGATTTACCTAATGAATCTACCCTAGTAAGATCTAGAAGCATCATAATTACGTTTAACTGATAAGAGAAAGATAAAATCATGATTTTTCATGGTGAAAGTGAAAACTGGGACAAAACAGTAAAAAACTAGACAATTTGTCAAACGCGCAGCGACCCCGGTAAACACGCAACGACCATGGTCAAACGCGAAGCGTCCTCTTCAAGATAACTTTTGACCGCCTTCCTCATGTCCAAATCTAGCCCAAGATAGTTCATTGGAAATATTATCCTATGTAGTTTTCAGAAATTCCCTTGGTTTTCAAAATGGTATTTATTTACCCCTCCGCAATTGCAATATCACAAGACTGCTCAAACGCGTAGTGACCAGGGCAGAAAAGAGGTAGAAAGGTGATTTTTTGGTAGCTTTTGACCCTTTTAGCTGACCAATTTTGCTCCAAATTCTTAGAAAAGTATAGGGTGCATGTCCTTATCATTTTGAATCCATAAATGCTGATCATTTTCTCATTGGATTCCCCAAACAAAAGCGTAGCGTCCTAGGTGCTGTGTATTTGACCATGCTCATTGTGCCAAAATTTCTTCAAAAAACACAGCGAATTTTTTTTTGCTAAAATTGATCAAAAATGAAAACAATTAGTGGGTTGACAAATGGTTATATGTTTGAGGTATGGAGTGATGCCTTGGAAAGGATATCCAACCTCTTTTTCTCCTCTTTCTTGGTCAAAGCCTTAATCTTTGCATGAGCTCTTTTGAGCGTGGTTCTTGCAATTTTGTCTCTCATAGCATAGTGCTTCACCATCATTATTTGAATATCATTGTCCTTCTTGGCCTTGCCTAGGAGGTTCTCCAGATGATCATTTACCCTCTCAAGCCAATATTCTCGTTTTTCATTTACCATCTTGGAAAATTGCTCATTCAAGGTGAGTTGATTAGCCATTTCTTCCTCCATTTTCCTATCCTTCTACAAGGCTCTTTTTAGGCCTCTAGTCCTTGGCCTTCTTCTTGGCACCTGTTCATCAAGTGGTTCACCATACTATCCATATGCTTCATCAATTAAGGCCTTTTCCTTTCCAACCTCTCTCTTTGCCTTTCGGAGTTGAATCTCCATGAGCTAATTTTTTACCTCAAACTACCTATTTTCCTACTCATAGTAGGAAATGATCTGTTTGGCCCTTTGCAAGTTGACCTCAAGCTATCCTCTAAGTGCATTCTTCTTCTTGATGACAATATCTATGCTTTTACTGTCATGATGTTCATCGGATTCAACTAATTGAAAATCATGCTCTATCTCATGGAGGTCTTCCTCCTACTGCTGGACCTTTGCCTCTACAACCTTTTCCTTACCTTTATGTACCCACTTTGTCAATGAAGAAGGAAAGGTCCCTCCCACAATCATTGAGGCAAAAACTTACCTATGCCCTCTCTGAGTATGTGCCAAGGTACCTAAACCAGCCCTTTTGGGCTTGCTGCTCTCACCATGCTCAATATGCTCTTGCTCAGTTCCTTTATCTCTGCGAGGTGAATGAATAGGATGATGAAAAGGTGATGATGGAGGTGATGGTGTGGCTGACTCATGATATGAAGATGACTGATGTATAGGCTGAGGTGGAGGAATGGAGGTGTGTGGATGAGAGGATGAAGGGGCTTCTTGTCCATACTGACTAGGTGGGAATGTGAAAATGTCATTGGATATGAAAGTGTCCCATGCAATGTCAAGATGATCAAGGTGGTGTAGGACTATAATCTTGATGAGAGAATGGTGAAATATGCTATGCATTTGATGATCATGATCTTTCCTTTGGGAAATGTATAACATCTTATCAATATCCTGGTAAAGATAGTAGGGCAGATTAAGCATTTTGACTCTTGTGAAATACATAAGTAACCGAATATGATAGGAATAGAGCCTAGAAAACCTGCCCTCACATGTGAAGTACTTCATCATGATTTTCATCATAGGAACATATCTATCTAGGAGGTAAGAGAAAGGAAAAATCCTCCTTCTTTCATTCTTGTGGCTGGGTTTAAGATATGGCTCATAGTAGCAGTAATCCAAATCTACCTATTTAAACCATTTTCCCCAACATATGGGATC
The DNA here is from genome assembly GCA_000404065.3 of Pinus taeda. NCBI lineage: Eukaryota > Viridiplantae > Streptophyta > Pinopsida > Pinales > Pinaceae > Pinus > Pinus taeda. Next base: position 196,462 of record APFE030111057.1, on the reverse strand, counting down.
CTAGTAGCAGCTAATATGATAGCAAAAGATATGGTAAAGGTGACACTAGAAAGGGTTGCTTGGTTGTCATGAAGGTCGATGAGCAACTGATATGATAGCAAAAGATATGGTAAAGGTGACACTAGAAAGGGTTGCTTGGTTGTCATGGAGGTTGATGATGAACTATCTGGTCAATTTAGAATGATGTTGTGTCCTTTCCACCTTCTCACAAAACTCAAAATAGCCCATATGTTTGAAGCTTGTGACAGTGATGGGAGATGCCATGAGTTCTCTAGTGTTTGTTCGCTCATATCTAATAATTTTTCCTCCTTTCTTATATTTCCTCCTCTGTTGTGTTTATTCCTCACTCTAAATTTGATTTTCTTCTTCTGCCATGATCTGTTGCTATCAAAACCCTAGGGAAATGGTAGAATGGAATATGGGTATGGGAAATGTGGAATGATGTGAGTAGAGATGATGAGAAGGAGATGGGGATGTGTGGAATGAGGGAGGTGATAGGGGATAGTTGTTAAGTGAAGGGGGAATAGTGATGAAAGCTAGGAAATGTGTTTTGAGATGGTGGGAATGTATGACTAGGGTTTGATCTTAGGAATAACAACAAACAATGTAAACCCTATGTAGGTGAATAATGGAGGGAAGGAGTGAGTAAATTTTCCACCAACCTAATTTGTTGAAGTATATGATGACCAACTTGGAAACTTGGTGGTGATGGAGGGTTTCTATCATGTTTTAGCTCCTTCTAGGCGAATGCACAATGACCTGGTCAAACACGCATTGACCTCTATAGGAGCGCAGTTCCATTGTAAATAACACTGGGATCTCTAGAAAATGCACAACAACCTTTATAGGAGCTCAATGACCAGGCTAAACGTGCAGCGACCCTATTGAATGTGTCCTCTCGCTCTGTTTTGCCCAACTTCACCTTAAAATCATTAATTTTCTTTTCCTAAGGAGTTGTGAGAGTGCTAGAGTGAAAATGAGGCTTTCATGAGTGCCTTGAGAATATTTATACTTGAATTGACTTTAATTCATGAGTTTGCATACCCACTTTCTAAATCTCTTTGTCATTTTTCAAATTCTCACTTTAATGCCTTTTTGACTTTCTGACCCTTTTTTGCTCAATAGGTGGATGATGCTTTGATTGAACTGATTTCTTCAATGGTTTCATTTCTTGTAGCAAGGAGACATGCTTGGGCAACATTAGGAACAATTATTACATATAATGACTTAAATTACATAAAAAAATATAAGCAAACTAAAATACTCTGTTTTCGTCTCAAAAAGATGTTTTTGAGATGAAAATTACATCAGTGACAAAAGATCTTTATACAATCATTATGACTTATGGACAATTACTCTCTGTTTATTGGCCATCCTCATACCTTTGCTACCCTTTATTTACATTTGAAATCATGCTTCTGACCTTGGAAATGAACCCTAAAACCTAATGGAAAGACAACTAGCTTGACACTTATAGTAACATATTTGAAACCTCAGTTGAATGGGAAGAAGAATATTGCCATCAATGACAAAGGGGGAGATTGTTAATCTAGGTTGTCATTGATGTCAATATAGCAGTGTTTGTGATATAAAATTCTTTGATACGTGATTTCCCATTGATTCCCATTGATCATAATGCTCATAGTGATGAAAGGTTGATATATGATGGTATGATGAGATGGAGGACCCAATTAGATTGAATAGCAGGAGGTCAATTGAACAACAATTGACCAACAAATGAAGCAGGAGGTCAATTGAATCGCAATTGAACAACAATTTAACAACAAATGATGTAGGAGGTCAATTGAACAACAATTGAACATCCATTGAAAAACAAATGACGCAGGAGGTCAATGGACAACCATCAGTGGACCATTTTAACATGACCTAATGGAATGATTAAAAATTTAGTATGAGACACGTAAAATGAAAATTCAAAGATCAGATTTGATCCTTGATGGAAGTATGCATATACTGACACTAACATGGGGCTTATTGGGGATGGCAGCTCCTTGGAGGTGTCAAGAACACCGTAGACCAAGTGCCTAGCTAATTGGGCCAATACGGTCAAACAAATGAAAGACTAAAAATTCTTTTGAAAATTTTGAAGAATGATGACTCGATACAAACTGAAAACTAACTCACAACTGACTCAAAATCCAACTAAACTCATCACAAATCATTTAAGCTTTATAGCCTTCACTTCAGGCCCCAAGATCAAATGACACTGTAGTTCAACTATTGCGGAAAGAAAACTGGTACATACAATGACGGTGAAGCAACTTCAACAAACTACATCAGAAATAGTAGTGTTTTTGGAGCCTACCATTCATTGGTCCTCCTTAGCATTCTTGACCATCCAATTCCTTTAATAAAAATGCATTATGTCCTTGATAGGCTGAGATTTTATACAATCTTAGATTGTCAAACTTATTATGCTTTCCTTTTTCTTCATTTCATGCATCCCATCATAGCATTACATATTCCGGCTGAAACTTTGCTACCTTGGTTTTGTGGTCATGAATCTTCTTTATCTTCTCTTGCAACTAGAAAGTGTTTTGTGAAACCTCTTCTCTTGTTTGTTGAGGGTGAATCATTTGATTAATCCAACATTGAATATCATGTTCTTCACTGCCAACTTCCTGTAATAATCTCATGGCTGGGACTGTAAGAGATGTGGGAAACACTGTATTAGTACCATAAACCAACTCAAAAGGTGACATACCTATTGATTTCTTATTTCTCACTCTATCGGCCCATAAAGAATTGACAAGCCTGCGATGCCAATTCTTTTTGTTTGCTTCCAACATCTTCTTAATAATGTTTACCAGGGATTTATTTGAAGACTCAGCTAGTCCATTGCCCTGTAGGTAGTATGTCGTGGAATGACCCATTGTGATATTGTATTTATTGCAAAACTATACCATTCTCTTTGACTTAAATGTTGTTGCATTGTCTGTAATAATCTTGTGAGGGAAACCAAAATGAGACAAGATATTGGACTCTAAAAACTAAATGATTTCTGTGTCCATAGCTTGCCTTGTGGGAATGTTTTCAATCCACTTGGTGAACTAATTGGTAGTCGTCAAAATCCATCTGTGTTGTGCTGATGATGTAGGATGAATTTCTCTTATTAAATCAAGCCCCCACTGCTGGAAAGGTGTGTTTACTACGACTGGTTTCAGAGGAAGAGGAAGCACCTTTAGTTTTCCCTAAAAAAATTAACATTCATGGTAGCTCATGACTATCTTATATAAATTTGAAAAGAAAGATGGCCAATAATATCCTACTCTCAAAAATTTATTAGTTGTTGTTTTCCAAAACAAACGACCACCACAATCTCCTTTATGGAAATCATTCATTACCTGTTGAGCTTCATCTTCAACCAAACAGTTAAGGAGAACCCCTCTTGGACCTTTCCAATAGAGAGCACTATCTAAAATGCAGAATTTTGTAGACTTTAGTTTTAGTGATCTACCTTTACTTCTTGAAATTTTGGGAGGAGGAGAAAGATGTTGAAGAACATATACTATATCAGAATACCAAGGTGAGTTGAGAAACATCTCTAATACTTGAATGAGTTCGCCACCATCTTCGTCATCTGACATTGTTGCAATGAGATTTATGTCTAGAGCATGAAGATTTGACTCAGCCATGAGTTTTGCCAAGCCTTCACCTTTGATTAGTTTGGTAGGCTTAATCTCAAGATCATACTCTAACATCGTTGCTATCAACTTACCTCTTCTTCCCTCTGGATTAGTTTGTTTGAGGACATTTTTGATAGCTACGCTAGGAACATATGCTATGGTATGTGAATGCACAATGCAAACTTGGAAATCCTTCAATGCCTTTATAAGAGCCAAAGCTTGTATCTCAATGTTGTTATAGTGCAAAGCAACATATCTGATAGGCTGAATGAAAAATACAATGGGCTACTCCACCCGATCCTTATTTTGCATCAATACTATAGCCAAAGTCTGCTCAGATCCAAATGAAAATATAATAAAATCATGAGTATAATCAAGACTGATCAAAACTAGGGCTGTGGTCAAAGCGAGATTTACCAAGTTGAAAGATTTCATGGCATCCTCGGTACATTTCATAGTGGTGTCCTTCTTCAACATATTAGTTAACTCATGCAAATGCTCAGCCAAATTTGGTATAAATCTACGTAAGAAGTTCATCTTACAGTTGAAAGCTTGAATCTCCTTTTTGTTGTGCAGAAAGTCTATTTGTTGGATTTCCTCCACCCTTGAAGGATCAATGTGGATACCATCATTAGAAATTATATGACCAAGGAGTTTACCTTCCTCCATGGCAAAAAGACTCTTCTTTGTATTTATAGAAATCATGAACTTCCTACACTTCTGAAAAACAATCCTTAGGTGGTGTAAATTATCATCATCAGAACCAAAAAATATTGTCAAGTCATCTAAATAAACTACCAAGAAGACATCCTTCTCATTAGCGAAAGCTATATCCATTTCCCACTAAAAAGTGGCTTCGGCATTCTTCAAACCAAATGGCATCTTGGCATACTAAAATGTTACCCATTATGTTGCGAATGCAGTTTTGTCCTGGTCTCTTTTGTGCACCACAATCTGATTGTAACCTGAGTATCCATCTACTAGTGACATCCGTGATGCTCCAGCTACTCTTTGCAGAATATGGTCCATCTTAGGAAGAGGGTAATTATCTTTCAAGGATACTTTATTTAGGTTCCAAAAAACAACGCAAAACCTTATCTCTCCAGTATTTTTCCGTACCGAGACCAAATTTGAAATCCAATTAGAGAATCTAATTGGAACAATGATACCATATTTAAACAATCTATTTACCTCTTTCTCGATGGATGGCAACAGCTTTGGATTGATTCTCCTTAACTTTTGTCTAAAATTCTTTTGATCCAGCTTGATAGGAATAGTATTTTGAATGATGTTCTTGTCATATACTTTCAAATCTGAGTAATCCCACTCAAAAACATCAGAAAATTCAAAAAGCAACTTAACATAGTTAGCCTTTGATTTGGGAGAATGTTTTTGATAACTTTACAAGCTTAGGCTTGTCTGTTGTCCCAAGGTTTACATCTTCAACTCCCTTGTCAGTGGGAACCAAGGTTTGTTTTCTTGTCACATCATCTTGATCAAACAAATCCTCTAAAGGTATAAGACCTCTAGGAATAACATTATCCTTAAGTTGTAAAACCTCCATCTGATTTACCTCAATGTCTTGTTCATCAAAATCACAAACATCATCAATGAAAACATTCTTAAACTTCCCTTCATTCTACAAAAATGAATTAACTTCATTGTCATCCCAGAAAACTTGCCAATATCTCATATTATCAGCAACAATAGGCCTATGTTTGACATGAATTTCAAATTTATTGCTAGAATTCGTTGGAATTTTCAAATTGCTTGCTATTGTAGCAAGTGAATTAGCAATGATATTTTGACTTCTCGACACTGTTGTCAAGGTGTATTCTGGAAACATTTTCAAGATGTCCAGGACTAAATTCCTATAAGCTCTCATGCGTGGATGCTTCTCTTGATATTCTCCTTTTACTTGTTTAATCACTAGCTCTGTATCACCATAAACAAAAATCCTTTTCACACCCAACTTCTTCAAAAAATGTAGACATGTAATCAGTGCCTCGTACTCCACTTCATTATTAGAGCAATCAAAATCTAATTAATAGGAACACACTCTAACATTACTTGGGACTTTTTCTGGCTAAAAAATAGGACTCTGAATCCAGATTCCAATACCTGCACCATCTTTACCCAAAGCATCATCGATGTCCATGCTCCAAAGGCCAGCTTCATCTTCTAGATGTTGGAATTCTTCTTTAGTTTCAATTTTACCTTGGATGGCTACTTCACTTTTATGCTCTTCACTGAATTTCTTCTCCTGTGGTGGTTGATCAAAAGGAATTTCCATTTTTTCCTTTTCTTGATTAAGAACTGCTCTAAAACTCTTAGAAATTTCTGGTACATCATCTACTTCTACAAGCTTAATATCTACATCATTCAATCCACTATCAGTGTACAAAACAAAAGATTCTAAATCAGTATGTACATCATTTATCGGATGATTTATGGGCTTCTCTTTACTAGTGATCATATACTTCATCTTTTTTTCTCAGTACAACTTCCCCAATTGACCAAAAATAGGGATTGTAGCATAAGAGAAGTCAAGTTGTAAAGTGCCTTTAAGCTTGGGTCCCCATGATCTAGACAACAACATACCGAATCAAGGTGGTATATCAGCGACTACCACATCCATCAAGACATTTTTGGTTGGGATTTGATCTAAAGAAACCACCAAATCTTTGATGAGCCCAATGCAGTGAACTCTACCTAATTCAAATGAGTACAAATCATGATATTTTCAGGTGATATCCACGCCCAAATTTTCCATGATGGCCTTGGGCATCAAATCATGGGAAGCTTTGGAATCAAGCATAACATTATGAAGAATATACTCATGCAGTCTAAGACTCAAATAAAAGGGTGAGACCTCACTATCTTCTAGCTGACCTTATATAGCTGGACCAAAAATAAGTTTAGGGTGATCATCCTCAACATTCACCATGTAAGACAAAGGATCAATTTGTAGTGTTCTAGATACATGATGTTTGTAATGGATATTCTTAATAAGCTCAGTCAAAGGAATGGACACTTTAAATTTAGCAATTTCATTTTCTAAATTAAAAGACATGACTTTTTCTACCTCTTTGACATTGATGTCTCTCTTATCTATTTGATCCTTCGATGCACTATCCTTGTGCTGATTGTATTTCTCTTTTGTAGTTGTATTTGTTGATGGTTGATTTACCTTGCTGGAATTCTGATCGGAAAACTCCTTTCCCTTTTTTTGATTGTTTGGGGGGATCATTTTCGATTGAATATCCTTCCTCTTCTAAATAGGATTGATCGGTACATCTTTACACCTCAAAGGATAGTGCCTCTGCTGTGCGCTCAAAGCATTCATGTAACCATGCTAATAATCATCAGATTCGGCCTCCAAAACAACATCATTTTCCAAGATGCAATCTTCATCCTTTTGAATATCAAAACTTTTTGCATACTCTTCATCTTCAGTCAAAAATATAGGCATACTATCAGTAGTGAAAAAGTGATTTGTTTCAATTACCAGATCTTCCTCGTCTTCCTCTTCCACTCCTTGAACATAATTATGTTGTAAAAGAGTTCTAATATGTTGTTGTTGTTGTGTTTATTGTTCTAGTGCTTTTTGTTCTCTTTGCTTGATTCAAAATTAGGGCTATTGCTGCCCTCTAAAGTTTGGATTATGGATCTGAGGTTTAGGTCTATCTGTGATGGACAACTAGTCAACCATCCTTTCGATTGTTCGAATCAATGTATCCATTTTTACATTTGAAGTAGATTCCTCTTCATTTACAATCACTCTTTTCTTTGATCTCATCCTCGCTCGTTTGGCCAGCAAATTCTCTTCTATGCTCACAACATTATTTTTCATGTCTTCTAAAGCTCTAGGATCACACTTACACAACTGATATGCCATATCAGCACGAAATCCATGTGGAAACTTAAGAAAATCCAATCCCTCTAGTGGTTTTATGTTTGCAGGGATAACATTGTACACTTCATTACACAATAATCCTGCACACTCTCGCCAACATTTATTTTGATGTTCTCATATTCAGACAGAATTTGAAGGGGATTTTTCTTCACCTCCCACCGATCTAGGAACTGCTTATGGAGGATGGTTAAAGTAGCGATAAAACCTACTGGTAGGGCTCTGAACCATTTTTTAACTTCTCCTCCAAAACTTTGTACAAACAGCCTCATCATCACATATTCAATTTTAACTTCATGGAGGTCAAAGAAATCATTTATCTTGTTTACGTGTTGTTGAGCTGTAATGGTTTGGGTGTCGTCAAAGAAAGGTATTTTGGTTTGATAATCAATGGGCATGGAACCAGGATTTTGAGGTAAAATAAGGGTTGCATATCAGGCAGCCATGAGTGGAGGTGGGGGAGGTGGTGGATTTGAGGCAAGGATTGGGGTACTCGGTATACTGAAAGGGGGGTTAATGATAGCTTGAGTGGTGTGAAAAATATGTAAAGAAGTAGGCAGTGACTAAGGGATTGTTTGGGTGGTAGTAGATACCAAGGAGATATTTCGAAAATCAAAAGATGGCCTATGAATCTTATTTTTCACCCAAGTGTTTAAGTTTGAAGAAAGGTTTTACAACTGATCGAGAGTATGAATAAGATGGGACCCTTATTTACTTTGTGAAACAAGTCTTCAACGAAGTTATCAAAAGATATAGAGGAATCAACAATTATCTGATCAATCCAAATTAAATATTTATTGTGAAATAAACTTTTCTCAAAATTAACATCAAACTCAATGTCTTGCAAAGTGTCTAACCTTCCTGGGAGTGAATTAACATAAGCAATGAAATCCTCACTTGATGGTTCTTCGAATAAACTAAGTTTTTCTATAGCTTTTTTAGATTTCTACCCGATTTTATGGGGATCAATGACAATGGTTGGAGGATTCAGGTCTGGATTGGATCTGGTGTACTTTCGAGAAGTCAGTATGTCTAATTTTGAAATTTTATATATTACTTTACAACTTTCCAGTTCATCCTAGTAAATTCTAAAACTCATCATCCACAAGCTTAAGAATTGAAATGAAACATATCGCTGGGGTGATTAATCTTTCGTTCCCCAGTTGGTCGCCACTATGTTATCACCTGGATTGAACCTTAGGCTAAAGGAAGGCAATGCCAGGGTAACCACAAACCACACTTAGCCAAGTAGCTAGTCCTACTAGGCCAGGAGAGGGCTCTCTCCATAAGGATCTCAGCCAAGATGACTAGATCAAGAAAATGATATTAGGCTAGTTATAGTAGCACAAGGTTTGATTTGATTTGAAGGGGTTTTTCTAGATCAGGAGGAGTTGTATGGTTTGGGCAAGGAAATTCAGTCAAAATTGCAGGGTTTCAATGGGGCAAGGTAGGCACAAGGCTCAACACTCTAGGGTTTGATGGGTGAGGTGATTCAAGATAGTTGAGGAGCTAGAAAGAGCATGCGAGCAACAAGAATTCTTCCTAAATTGAAGAAAACATAGACTGTGAAATGTCTACCTAAAACAGAGCATAAACATATGGATTCTGCCTCTCAGATTTGTATACATTCACATAAAGATAATGAAATGATGAAATGGAGTCATCAATACATTCTAACACATGAAAACATAAGAAAAACTGAATTGAACATCATGCCACATGGATCCCAAAGAAATATTTGCAACTTTTCATTAATGTCCTACTAAAACTGATACATAATGATGTCTCTTCAAATCATAAGCATCCCACTAAGTCCAATACATATAATGACTAAGGAGAAGCATAATATATACCCAAAACAACTCACCCGAAGCTCAACGGGTTGAATCCATGAGAAGAGGAGATATTTCTAACAAGATCTAAATTACAAACAGGAAAATAGGGTGGTCAAAGTGACTTATCCCTAACCCAAACAAACTGATACATTACACCTCATGAACTTGTTTTACCTGATGAATCTACCCTAGTAAGTTCTAGAGGCATCATAATTACATTTAATTGATCAATTACAAAGATAAATCATGCTTTTCCATGGTGAAAGTGAAAACTATGACAAAACAGTGAAAAATTCGACAATTTTTCAAACGCGTAGTGACCCTAGTAAATATGTAGCGACCCTGGTCAAACGCGCAATTTCCTCTTCAAGATGACTTTTGACCACCATCTTGATGTCCAAATCTAGCCCACGATAGCTCATTGGAAATATTATCCTATCTAGTTTCTAGAACTACCCTAGGTTTTCAAAATGGGTTTCATTCACCCCTCCATAATTGCAATCTCCCAAGACTTCTCAAACACGCAACGACCAGGCTAGAAAAGAGGTAGAAAGGTGATTTTTTGGTAGTTTTTGAGCCTTTTGGCTGACCAGTTTTGTTCCGAATTCTTAGAAAAGGTATAGGGTGCATTTCCTCATCATTCTAATCCAAAAATTCTAACCATTTTCTCATTGTATGCCCCAAACAAAAGCACAACGTGCTAGGTGCTGCGTGTTTGACCATGCTGACTGTTCTAAAATTTCTTCAAAAAACATAGTAAAACATATCTTGCTAAAATTGTTCAAAAATGGCCAAAATTGGTGGGCTGATAGATGACTATATGTTTGAGTCATGGAATGATGCCTTGACAAGGATATCCAACCCATTTTTATTCTCTTGCTTGGTCAAAGCCTCAACCTTTGCATGAGCTCTTTTGAGCTTGGCTCTTGCAATTTTGTCTCTCATAGCATGTGCTTCGCCATCCTTCTTTGAATACCATTGTCCTTCTTGGCCTTGCCTAGGAGGTTCTCTAGATGATCATTTACCTTCTCAATCCAATATTCTTGGTTTTCATTTACCATCTTGGAAAATTGCTCATTTAAGGTGAGTTGATTGGCCATTTCTTCTTCCCTTTTCCTTTCCTGCTCCAAGGCTCTTTTTAGGCCTCTAGTCCTTGACCTTCTTCTTGGCACATGTTCACCAAGTGGCTCACCATACTGTCCATATGCCTCATCAAGTAAGGCCTTTTCCTTTTCATCCTCTCTCTTTGCCTTTCTGAGCTGAATATCCATGAGCTCACTTTTGACCTAAACTTCCTATTTTCTTGTTCATTATAGGAAATGATCCATTTGGCCCTTTACAAGTTGAACTCAAGCTCTCCTCTAAGTGAATTCTTCTCTTTGATGAAAATAGTTGTGATTTTTCTGTCATCATGTCATCGAATTCATCTAATTGAAAATCATGCTCTATCTCATGTAGGTCTTCCTCCTACTGCTAGACCTTTGCCTTTACAACTTTTTCCTTACCCTTTTGTACCTACTTTGTCAATGAAGAAGGCCAGGTCCCTCCCACAATCAATGAGGCAAAACTTTCCTATTCCCCCTTTGATAGGTAAGTGCCAAGGTACCTAAACCAGCCCTTTTGGGCTTGCTGCTCTCACCATGCTCAATATGCTCCTACTTAGTTCCTTTATCTCTGCCAGGTCAATGAATAGGCTAATGAAAAGGTGATGGTGTGGCTGACTCATGAGATGAAGATGAATGATGTATAGGCTCATGTAGAGGAATGGAGGTGTGTGGAATAGAGTATGAAGGGGCTTCTTGTCCATGCTGACTAGGTGGGACTGTGAAAATCTCATTGGATATGAAAGTGACCCATGCAATGTTAAGATGATAAAGGTGGAGTAGGGCTATCATCTTGATGAGGGAATGGTGAAATATGCTATGCATTTGATGATCATGCTCTTTCCTTCGAGCAATGTATGACATATTATCAACATCCCGGTAAAGATAGTAGGGAAGATTGAGCATTTTGACTCTTGTGAAATGCATGGGTAACTGAATATGATAGGAATAGAGCCTAGAAAACCTGCCCTCACATGTGAAATACCTCATGATGATTTTCATCATAGGAAAATATTTGTCTAGGAGGTAAGAGAAAGGAAAAATCCTCCTCCTTTCATTCTTGTGGTTGGGTTTAAGATATGGCTCATAGTAGTAGTAATCCAAATCTACCTATTTAAACCATGTTTCCCCAACATCCAGGATCCTAGTAGTAGTTGACATGATAATAGAATATATGGTAAAGGTGACACCGACAAGGGTTGCTTGGTTGTCATGGAGGTTGATGAAGAACTGTCTGGTCAATTGAGAATGATGCTGTGTCCTTTCTACCTTCTAACAAAAATCAAAACAACCCATATGTTTGATTCTTGTGATAGTGATGGGAGATTCCATGAGTTCTTTGGTTTTTGTTGGCTCATATCTGATAATTTTTCCTCCTTTCTTATATTTCCTCCTCTGATGTGTTTCTTCCTCACTCTGACTTTGGTGTTCTTCTTCTACCATGATTTTTTGCTATCAAAACCCTAGGGAAATGGTAGAATGGACTATGGGTATGGGTAATGTGGAATGATGTCAGGAGAGATGATGAGAAGGAGATGGGGATGTGTGGAATGAGGGAGGTGATAGGGGATAGTTGTTAAGTGAAGGGGGAATAGTGATGAAAGCTAGCAAAAGTGTTTTGAGATGGTGGGAATGTATGACTAGGGTTTGATCTTAGGAATAACAACAAACAACATAAACCCTATGTAGGTGAATAATGGAGGGAAGCAGTGAGTAAATTTGCCACCAACCTCATTTTTTGAAGTATATGATGACCAACTTGGAAACTTGGTGGCGATGGAGGGTTTATAGCACTTTTTAGCTCCTCCAGGCGAATGCGCAATGACCTTTTCAAACATGTAGCGACCTCTACAGGAGCGTAGCATTGTTGTAAATGACGCTGGGATCTCTGGAAAATGTGCAATGACCTTTACAGAAGCACAATGACCAAGATAAACACACAACGATCACGCTAAACTCTGTTTTTCTGAACTTCACCTTAAAATTGCCAATTTTCTTTTTCTAAGGAGTTGTGAGAGTGCTAGAGTGCAATGAAGCTTTCATGAGTGTCTTGAGAAGCTTTATACTTGAATTGACTTTAATCCATGAGTTTGCATACCCACTTTCTAAAGTTCTTTTTCATTTTTCAAATTCTCACTTTAGTGCCTTTTTGACTTTTTGACCCTTTTTTGCTCTTGATAGGTGGATGATGCATTGATTGAACTAATTTCTTCAATGGTTTCATTTCTTGTAGCAGGGAGATATGCTTGGGAAACATTAGGAACAATTATTACATATAATGACTTAAATTACATCAAAAAATATAAGCAAACTAAAATACTCTATTTTCATCTCAAAAACATGTTTTTGAAATGAAAATTACATTAGTGACAAAATATATTTATACAATCATTATGAATTATTGACAATTACTCTTTGTTTATAGGTCATCCTCATACCTTTGCTGCCCTTTCTTTACATTTGAAATCATGCTTTTGATCTTGGAAATGAACCCTAAAACCTAATGGAGAGACAACGACCTTGACACTTATACTAACATATTTGAAACCTCGATTGAATGAGAAGAAGAATATTGCCATGAATGACAAAGTGGGGGATTGTTAATCTAGGTTGTCATTGATGTCAATATAGCAGTGTTTGTGATGGAAAATTATTTGATACATGATTGCCTATTGATGCCCATTGATCATAATGCTCATAGTGATGAAAGTTTGATATACGATGATATGATGAGATGGAGGACCCAAGTGGATTGAACAACAGGAGGTCAATTGAACAACAATTGAATAGAAAATGATGCAGGAGGTCAATTGAATAACAATTGAACAATAATTGAATAGCAATTGAACAACCATTGAACAACAAATAACATAGGAGGTCAATGGACAACCATCAGTGGACCATTTTAACATGACCTAATCGAATGATTAAAAATTCAGTATGAGACACCTAAAATGAAAATGCAAAGAGTAGATTTGATCCCTGATGGAGGTATGCATACACTGACACTAACACTACCAACCTATAAAAGTTGCAGAAAAGTTGTTGCGGGGTCTGTACAAACTTTTGCAGCAAATGAAAATTATTTGTGGCATGTTTTCCTACTACCTGACATATAGCACACCATAATGCAGGCCCCATGCTCAGTCCTGCTCGAGCTTGTGGCCTTAAAGGCATTAATCCTCCTCTTGTGATGTATTTCTCAAAGACCGAGCAATGGTATTTGTCATGCCCCTATCCCTTGCATTTCAGGCACCATACCTCTTCACGTGCCTCTAGTCAGGCCATTCTGTCCTGCTTCAAACTTTACATCTCAAGGCAAATATTTTTCAACTACGCATGGATCTGTTGAACTCCCAGATTTGGATCTTAAATCAAGGTTTCATGCAGTCTCATTGAAATCTCCAAGGCCTTTGCCTGAGTCATTATCTTCTATTGTGACAGTGCAACCCTTAAGTGTGGCAATAGCGAAGCCACAAACCACTCGTGATGCTGCCCATCTGTCAAGTTCATATTAGCTTCATGGATCTTACATTTCAACCTCTCATCTAATTCCCACAGTGTATCACTTGGTTGCATCACAATTTCCTTGAAGCCCACAACCGACTATGCCTCATATTTATGACTACTGAATTCTCTATTCAGTGTTGTCTATATGTCAGCCACTCCAGCATTCGGGTTATGATTAGAGTACTTGATATACCAAGTTAGCACGCGATCTTGTAGAGCACTAACCAATGTTGCCCTCTTTATGTGATCATTTCTAATGCCCCGAGCTTCCCATACTACTTCCGCGACGAACCATAATTGGTCTAAGTCCTCATTTCCCTAGCCTTTGAACGAAGGAAGCTTCAGTGAATCTTCCATATTGAACTACGGTGGAGGTGGAGGTGGAGGTGGTATAAGTGAAGTCACAGGTGATCATGGTGAAGCTAGAGGTGGTGTGGGTGGAATCCTTGTCTTATTAATTGAATAACACTTCACGAAAAAACTTGCGCTATCTTTTATATGTCACCTTGCGGAGGTGAAATCAATGGACTATATTCAGGACCCTTTTTTTCTTTGTTCCTATAAGTTTTTTCACTTCGCATAGTTCATAACATCAAGGTAGCTGCATAACCCATTTTTCACACAATAACATTCTAATCCAGGTATTCAAAGATTTCATGTTCTTAGTTCACGGTCCTTTGAAAAAGCATTGCTCCACCTCATTGTAGCTGACTGAGGTGTCAACTACAAATTCAATGAAAAATCCTCCTATGACACGATCGAGCCAATGATCAACAAAACAGGCGATATTGTCCTCAGATGCTTCATTTTTGTACTAGCTCTGGGGTCCAAACAATAGGACTGTCAAGTTTCCACCTTCCTTGGCTATCTGCTAGCTTCATGAACCACTCGTATAGCTCAACCGAAAAAGAGAAGAAAAATATTTCATGGATCTCCATATATAGGTATCTGTCCAACCACTGTTCCTTGGTTAGTCATTGGTTTCTATTCTCTTGCATCGTGAATTCATGGATCTTCCTATCCAACCAGTTTGTGATCTCTTTCTTAGTTGGATTCCAATGATACAACATCACACATTTCTTATGTAGATTTTTGTCCCAGTAACAGAACAATTTGTTGGCTTGAGGGGGCCTTACCCAGGTTCAACATTAATTAGCCAAAAAAATCCCTACACTACTAGCCCTTTCGGCATCAACCCATAGAGCGCAGACCGAAGTCTCACTGAAAGCAGTATGGGGGGACGCTAGAACCAAGTTTCCACACCCTAAGCTGGTCGTGATGTCTGTTTATTCCTTCTATCCTCCCATCGACACCTCTGCGAAAGGGCATGTTTGACCTTCGCATAGCCCTAACCCTCAATCTAGACACTTTCACATTGCTAAGCTAACGTATTGTATAGATTGTCAAGTTGTCTTAAGAATCTTATTAGTATTCTTACATACTCACAGTTAGCATCGTGTAAATAGATATTCTTAATTGCATTCAGTTATCCAACATAATTATATTCATTCGCGCACCACATAAGCATTATAAAGGAAAGTCATACGTAAAATGACAAGATGCATTAATTGGAAAAAGACACAGAAATTGCAGAATACTTCTCTTTATTGATGTCTTCCAAGTGATTACAGACTCTATCCACCCTGCGCACACAGATGCAGGATTCCATGCACTCAGCTATGAACTTCCACCCTAGGCCTCTGCGCACTTAAGTGTAGAGCCTCTACCTACACTACGGCCCAAAGCTTAGAGTTTTACTTCATAGCTACGGCTCTCTTACATGATTGATGACTCTAACTACTTAGAGCTTAGCTCTTTTTATACAATCCCATGGTTGGCAGACCATGGGTGGATCTCTTAAAGCCGACTTTACTCTACAAAACTAAGGGCAGACAACCCTTTATGACTTATGAATCCTCCACGCTTCGAGACCACAAAATGTGGAGTCTTTACAAGTTTATTACAAAATTTGACTCAAACATGGGCTTTTAGCCCCAAAACATCCCTTGGGGGATCCCGTTCCCAATAGTATGGTTCACGAACAAGATAGTTGTATGAACCAAAAAACAAGAAAGATGTAACAGTGAAGACAAGCACACTTCAAGTTTAAAAGCGTCCATAGAACAAAAATGAGTGAAAGTGCATGACATGCACTTTGTATACTTGCCATGGTGTTGTATTGCACTGTGTGCAGATGTCGAGTGTATGTATTCTATTGACTATGACAAGCAAGAAAACATGAGAAAGATAGAACACTTACATTGTGCATGTGTGCTTGCTATTTAAGATTCCTCCAATGCATGAGTGATGGGATCATGTAGTTCAAGTGGAGAAAGTGAAATATGGGTGTTTGGTTGATCTTCAATGCAAAGTAGAGAGTGATGAGGATCCTTGAGTGTTTCTACAATTTCCTGATTGGAAGTGAAACCAACCTCAGGACATCGAGGGCATAACATAACCATCAACTTGGGCTGAAGTGCCTCGATAGCCTGTGGGGTTTCAACTTCATTAACAGATAGATCACCATAGACCAGTGTCTTGGTTAGATTAACAACGATTGAATCAACATTTTGATTGGATGAGGAAGTGGATAAATCACAAAAACCAAGATCAGAAAATTTAGGATGTTTGTCAGCATCCTCGTGATTTGATGAATTGAGCAGAAGGGTAGATGGGAGGCAAAGATGTTCACCCTCTGTTTTTTGAGCAAAGATAGATGACAAATTGGATGATTTTCTAAGGAAGATGATTCCTTTCCACACTATAATGATAGACTGATGTTCGACATGTCCCGTGAATGATCGAAAGTAGAAACATTTGGAAATGGGTTTTCACAGGGGGAATCAGCATTGGCAGAATCAGAAGGGATGCCAGGTGTTAGCTTCCTGCTGCAACAGGTATTCATTTTTCATGATTGAAATTTCACAGGCCAAATATGTCGTACTTTTCTTGCTGCAATACTCCATATTTGCTCAAACAGTCTCCAAATGAAGAAGGCTACTTCAAGTTCATCCAATTGCCTTCAAATTTTGTAAAGTTATCCCGGTATCGCTATTTTTAGTTAAAGGGAGGTCCAAACAGTTTAATCTTGGTCTCCCTAGGTTTAAATTTCCTGTTTTAGAATATAGAGATTGTAAATATGTCCAAACAGTTTAATCTTGGCAGATTCTTAGATAGGTAGAGAAGCGGAGGAGCCCAATAGCTTAATCTGAGCTCCGGAAGAAATAAGGATAGTATGTAGGTAGGAAAGAATCAAAAGAAAAATGAATGACAGGTTTGCAAGTCTAAGTGCACCCCCAAACAAAAGAAGAAAAAATGCTAGGCAAGTAGGTTGGGTAGGTAGTTCTGAGGTTGTTGAATTGCTGACCAGTTCCAGGTTTTCAGGTATCATATCATGCAGAACATAATCAGCAAGGATTTGTAAGCAAAAAACCTCAAAAGAGGTATAACTGACTCCCCTTCTCTGTTTTCCCCAATCATTAACTAACTTCCCCAAAAGAGGTCAAGATCTGCTTAACACCTCTTAAGTTCCATCATCTCCATAACACTGGCTTGAGTAAAGATCTGCTTTACTCAAAGTTGTTCCATATTTTCTCCCAAAGTATGGTCCTACCCCCTTGTAACAGCCTAAGCTCTCCCGAACTTAGCGCTTTCTAACCATCTCCATATTAACCACTAACATTATTATTTAGCTCCCTATTCTTCCCATCCCCTCATTAATATTAAGTAAAATTCCCCTACGTAATATCCCTCCCCCTGGTTGAAAAATAACCATAAGAACTCCCGAGAATTGCTCAGTTTATCTGAAACTCAGCAAGAACCCATGACCTCCAAAACCACCTCCCAGATACAGTGAACTCCTTCCAAAGTATAAAATCCCTCTGAGGTAATCGGACTTCTTCCGAAACCTCAAATGCCTTTCACACCCACTTACTTGCTCTTTCCTCCTCAAAGCCGTATCGCATCGCAACTTCGCACTCTCATCTTCATGCAAAAGTCATCACCCATCCGTTCCCCGCCGATGCGATATTGCGATATCGGCGATCGACGATCATAAGCGTCGAGTGTTCAATTCATTCACCTCTCCGTCTCCGCCGATGCGATATTGCGATATCGCTGATTGGCGATCGCAAGCGCCAAGTCTCCAAACCAATTACCCCCCCGCTCCCTGCCGACGCGATATCGCAATATCGCATCAGAATCTCTTCACCACATTACCTCCAGCATCTCACCACGTCGCTCTGTACCAGGGACCCACAACTGACGTCATCCGCCGTACAGCCGACGCCATGCTTACGTCAGCAGCCAGAAAGCCGAAAAAACTTCGCGTAGGAAGAAAAATCGCATTTCGGAGCTCCAGATCAAGAAACCGAGGCAGTTTCCGATGCGCGATTAGCGCAAAGTGCTAATCGCACATCGCTACGGGAAATAGGCCATTTCGAGGAATCTTCAGGGAATCTTCTGATTGCTGATCCCATTGCGTGCCGAAAGAGCCTGAAAATCGCCGGATCGTGCCAAAGGATCCGATTTAAAGACAGCAGCAGATCAATCATAGAGTTTAAAGTGTATCAGATCAAATCAACAGGCATCAAGCGTGTCAAAGATTATCAGTCGACGGCGGAAGCCATCAATGTAGTGGAAAAGTGTATCAGCGAATATTTTGAGCAGTGGCCCGAAGCAAGAGAACATTTAATATCTTCCAGTAGATTCATAGAAAGAGGGCGAAGCTACTTGAAGCTCTCAAATCATAATTATTGCACATTCAATTCACACAAGAGCCGAACTGCAGCCCCAAAGCACAATCACTTCAGCAGCACCGCATCTGGTCCCCAAGGGCCACCTCGTCACCTATTCCGATCCAGCTGCCCCTAGTGTAGCCAAAACGATTTACTTGCATTTAATTCCAGCAACGTTTAGATTTTTGAAGAGTTCTAAGCACACTTGTCAAGGTCACTTGTAATGATGTCTTTCCGATATTTTGTTTATAAATACCACCCTAAGCAATGTTGTGAGGGGTTGGTTGGTTGGTAGTAGTTGTTGGTCAGTCTTCTTTCCAGCATTTTCTCTGAGTAGAGACTCGCACTGTAACTGTCATAATTTCCATAATCAAAGATTGCTAAAAGCATGGATTACGAAACAGCTTGATGTTTTCTCTTGGCCATGGAATGATCACGGAATTCCCGTGCTTCTACATGATCCAATAAGTGTTCCTCTCCCCTGTTCTATTTTATGTTTTTATCACCTTTCCACCTTTCTAAATTGCAGAAAAAAATAATAGCTTAAGATTTGTTCCAATACAACTTAAGTTCAATTTCTGCGTTTTTCAATGTTTTCTTCAGAAACAGTTATGAGCTTGTATTCTTAAATGAACTGGTTTAAGCTGTTTCTTTCACATATGAGTGCATGTCTTAGGAATTCTTAACTGCTCCGAGATCCCACTCATCCACTTCTCCTCTTTCTCAGCATGATGAAATGATTCTCCTTTGCCTTTCATCCCTGATGTTCACTCCGTACTTTCAGCAGACCGAGAATTGCACCCTGTGTGGCTATCCCGCTTCGTATCCCCTTGTGACCAAGAAAACGGTCGCATGCCTCAATCTGTGACTCCATGCCCAATGGTTCGAAACTTATCACACCTTACCGTGCCTCTTCGTTCGAGAATCCTACCTTCTTTCCAATCACAATCAACACTCCCTTGAAGTCAGAAAGATAGCCTAAAATCATCAACTAAGGTTGAATCAAAAGGAGAGAGCCCTCTCCGATTGCAGGTGGGCTAGAACCTGCAATCAGAAGATTGGTTTCTGGTTACCTCATCCGTATCCCTATTAGGAGCCTAGGGACAACCAGAGTGATAACATAATGGCGACTCCGCTGGGGAACTCCTCAGATAAATCAATGCAACCAGTCTGCAGCCTTACAGAGAAAGAAACCGACTTGTAAAAGCCTCGGTCGACCTGTATCTGCGCACTCCATTGGCGATTCAAGTTCTTTGTTCATCTTTAAACCCCACTAGAGGAAGTGCTCCTGTTTTTCAAAGCTTGTCACGCTTAGTTCTGATCTCTGATGGTGGACAGAGATCAGGCACTTCAGAGTCTAGGCATCCACCTAGCGACTCCACTTCAATTTCAATCAAAGGCTCCACTGAGGAATGAACCAAATGTTACAGCCAATTGCCCCATGTATTAACAATAAGAGAGAATGACCAAATCCTGGGAGGAAATTCCTTTAGAGGAAGCTTTAGATAAATGCAGAGAAAGTTTATAAGAGTTTGAGCTTAATGAAGAATTTTTCAGAGCGGTATTGTCAAAAATACCAGGTGGCCGGAATAAAATTTTCCTTGAGTTTGTCGTGGAAAAATATGAGAATGAAATTGAACTCTTGGGAGCTCAGAGACAGTCTTATGATTTCCGCAACCCTCAAGAGTTTTACCAAAATCTTCCTCCTCCAGTTCACAAGGAAATAGTGTTATCTCCTGAATTACAGTTTGAGTATGATCTGGGTTCCAAGAGAAAGACAAAAGGATCATCTGCTAGGCCCATTACCGAAGATGCAACTATTCCTTCCGACCCAAAGAACCCGGAATCATGCCGAAGCCTCCATTCCCCTATTCAGGAGGGAACATTGTTGCCTGAGGACCTGCAGATTCTGTGTGATCTGGGTTCCAAGGGAAAGACAGAAGGATCAGCTGCTAGGCTCATCACCGAAGATGCAACTACTTCGTCTGACCCAGAAGATCTTGAATCATGCCGAAGTCTCCCATCCCCAAATCAGGAGAAGATGCTGCTACCTGCTGATTCACAAACTCTACATGAATCTATTGACAAGACAGAAACAGAATGGTCGACTACAAGGCTTACCACCGAGGATGCAGCCAGCCCGTCTGTCCAAGAAGAAGTAGAAGAAGTTCTATCACAAGGTGAGTTCATTGATCCAATCGCAGATTACATGGAACTTCGGCTTAACAAAATTTTGTTAACGTGTTTTCTCAGTGAAGACCGTATGCTTCAGTAGCAAGTGATAGAGGCCACAATTTTGGTTATAAAAGCATATGCCCGAATGATGCTTTTACGTTCAGAAACTATCAGTCAGCAAGTTTATCTCGTTTCACAGTTTCTTAAATGGCTGCACTGGTTGTTTGATTTCACCTAACGGCAGAGTAACTGCTGGTTAGGGTAGGTAGGTAGAAGGAATAAAGCGACCGGAGAAAACAAGTTTTGCAGAAGACAACAAGAAACTAAAAGCCAAGGCGTTCTGGCCTACTGTTCTTGACTTCTCACAAGGAGAAGCCATCCCCGAGTGGAGCCACTGTTAGCTTCCTGCTGCAGCAGGTATTCATTTTTCATGATTGGCATTTCACAGGCCAAATATGTCGTACTTTGCTTGCTGCAATGCTCCATATTTGCTCAAACAGTCTCCAAGTGAAGAAGGCTACTTCAAGTTCATCCAATTGCCTTCAAATTTTGTAAAGTTATCCAGGTATCGCTATTTTAGTTAAAGGGAGGTCCAAACAGTTTAATCTTGGTCTCCCTAGGTTTAAATTTCCTGTTTTAGAATATAGAGATTGTAAATCTGTCCAAACAGTTTAATCTTGGCAGATTCTTAGATAGGTAGAGAAACAGAGGAGCCCAACAGCTTAATCTGAGCTCTGGAAGAAATAAGGGTAGTATGTAGATATGAAAGCATCAAAAGGAAAATGAATGACGGGTTTGAAAGTCTAAGTGCACCCCCAAACAAAAGAAGAAAAAATGATAGGCAAGTAGGCTGGGTAGGTAGTTCTGAGGTTGTTGAATTGCTGACCAGTTCCAGGTTTTCAGGTGTCATATCATGCAGAACATAATCAGCAAGGATTTGTAAGAAAAAAAGCTCAAAAGAGGTATAACTGACTCCCCTTCTCTGTTTTCCCCAATCATTAACTAACTTCCCCAAAAGAGGTCAAGATCAGCTTGACACCTCTTAAGTTCCATCATCTTCATAACACTGGCTTGAGTAAAGATATGCTTTACTCAAAGTTGTTCCATATTTTCTCCCAAAGTATGGTCCTACCCCCTTGTAACAGCCTAAGCTCTCCCGAACCTAGCGCTTTCTAACCATATCCATATTAACCACTAACATTATTATTTAGCTCCCTATTCTTCCCATCTCCTCATTAATATTAAGTAAAATTCCCCTACGTAATATCCCTCCCCCTGGTTGAAAAATAACCATAAGAACTCCCAGGAATTGCTTAGTTTATTTGAAACTCAGCAAGAACCCATGACCTCCAAAACCACCTCCCAGATACAATGGACTCCTTCCAAAGTATAAAATCCCTCCAAGGTAATCGGATTTCTTCCGAAACCTCAAATGTCTTTCACACCCACATACTTGCTCTTTCCTCCTCAAAGCCGTATCGCATCGCAACTTCGCACTCTCATCTTCATGCAAAAGTCATCACCCATCCATTCCCCACCGATGTGATATTGCGATATCGGCGATCGGCGATCATAAGCACCGAGTGTTCAATTCATTCACCTCTCCGTCTCCGCCGATGCAATATTGCGATATCGCCGATCGGCGATCGCAAGCGCCAAGTCTCCAAACCAATTACCCGCCCGCTCCCTGCCGACGCGATATCGCAATATCGCATCGGAATCTCTTCACCAAATTACCTCCGGCATCTCACCACGTCACTCTGTACCAGGGACCCACAGCTAACGCCATCCACCGTACAGCCGATGCCATGCTTACGTCAGCAGCCAGAAAGCCGAAAAAACTTCGCGCAGGAAGAAAAATCGCATTTCAGAGCTCCAGATCAAGAAACCGAGGCAGTTTCCGATGCGCGATTAGCGCTATCCGCTAATCGCGCATCACTATGGGAAATAGGCCATTTTGAGGAATCTTTAGGGAATCTTCTAATTTTTGAGCCCATTGCGCGCCGAAAGAGCCTGAAAATCGCCCGATCGTGCCAAAGGATCCAGTTTAAAGACAACAACAGATCAATCATAAAGCTTAAAGTGTATCAGATCAAATCAGCAGGCATCAAGCGTGTCAAAGAGTATCAGTCGACGGCAGAAGCCATCAATGTAGTGGCAAAGTGTATCAGCGAATATTTTGAGCAGCGGCCCGAAGCAAGAGAACATTTAATATCTTCCAGTAGATTCATAGAAAGAGGGCGAAGCTACTTGAAGCTCTCAAATCATAATTATTGCACATTCAATTCACACCAGAGCCAAACTGCAGCCCCAAAGCACAATCACTCCAGCAGCACCGCATCTGGTCCCCAAGGGCCACCTCGTCACCTGTTCCAATCCAGCTGCCCCCAGCGCAGCCAAAAAGATTTACTTGCATTTAATTCCAGCAATGTTTAGATTTTTGAAGAGTTCTAAGCAGACCTGTCAAGGTCACTTTTAATGATGTCTTTCCGATATTTTGTTT
The DNA here is from genome assembly GCA_000404065.3 of Pinus taeda. Lineage (NCBI taxonomy): Eukaryota > Viridiplantae > Streptophyta > Pinopsida > Pinales > Pinaceae > Pinus > Pinus taeda. Next base: position 173,040 of record APFE030111057.1, on the reverse strand, counting down.
ATAAATACCACCCTAAGCAATGTTGTGAGGGGTTGGTTGATTGGTAGTAGTTGTTGGTCAGTCTTCTTTCCAGCATTTTCTCTGAGCAGAGACTCACACTGTAACTGTCATAATTTCCATAATCAAAGATTGCTGAAAGAATGGATTGCGAAACAGCTTGATGTTTTGTCTTGGCCATGGAATGATCACAGAATTCCTGTGCTTCTACATGATCCAATAAGTGTTCCTCTCCCCTGTTCTATTTTATGTTTTTATCACCTTTCCGCCTTTCTAAATTGCAGAAAAAAAGAATAGCTTAAGATTTGTTCCAATACACCTTAAGTTCAATTTCTGCGTTTTTCAATGTTTTCTTCAGAAACAGTTATGAGCTTGTATTCTTAAATGATCTGGTTTACGCTGTTTCTTCACATATGAGTGCATGTCTTAGGAATTCTTAACTGCTCCGGGATCCCACTCATCCACTTCTCCTCTTTGTCAGCATGATGAAATGATTCTCCTTTGCCTTTCATCCCTGATGTTCACTTCCGTACTTTCAGCAGATCGAGAAATTGTATCCTGTGTGGCTATCCCGCTCCGTATCCCCTTGTGACCAAGAAAACGCTCGCATGCCTCAATCTGTGACTCCATGCCCAATGGTTCGAAACTTATCACACCTTACCGTGCCTCTTCGTTCGAGAATCCTACCTTCTTTCCAATCACAATCAACACTCCCTTGAAGTCAGAAAGCTAGCCTAAAATCATCAACTAAGGTTGAATCAAAAGGAGAGAGCCCTCTCCGATTGCAGGTGGGCTAGAACCTGCAATCAGAAGATTGGTTTGTGGTTACCTCGGCCATATCCCTATTAGGAGCCTAGGGACAACCTGAGTGATAACACCAACGACAAGTTTACATCAATGGCCTTCGACCGAAATATTTTGTTTGGTGTTTGACTTTAAGTCCTATTTTCACACCACGTGAATTGTACTGCAATACCTTGAGGGTCATTATCATTATCGGTGATTCCTTTCACGCCTGTTATAAACTTACATCATTGGCTGGTAATCAGGTAATGTCTTTCCATGTTCAACTTCAGAACATCTTTCCACATCGATCGACTTGTACTTTGGGCAAAGATTGAACAAGTTTGAATACCCTGAATCTAGTTTCATCCATCTGGGCTATGATATATTTAGGAAAAATAAAGACATGAAATGTACATCATAGTTGCACAGATAATCATCCAAGCTAAGGGATGATGGCTGTAACAGAATCATCAGTCTACCACACAGACGGTTGTTTGTCTTAAGTACATGAAAATGAATTTATAAAGCTGAGCATGGGGATGCCCACCTCAGCTAGATCATGAAAATATTATTAAGATAATGTATTGTATTGTTGCTTATTACATGTCACCTTCCAGTTTGAAAAACCTCGGATCCTCATGATAAAGCATTTCACCCGACATCAAAAGATTTACGACCTCATGCTTTAGGGGACAACTGTTATAGACATATTTGGGCACGACAAGCCCAATCTTATATGTCCATAAACCAAGGGCTGCTAAGTCCCTAAAAGTTTTGTTTCATACCCTAAAGGAACAAGGTTAGCTCATTACATCATCTCCCAGAAGTTCTCCATGAAAAACTACTCAGAACTGGTCACAACTAGACCGTCTCACCTGCTCCATGGTCAAAATGCGATGCATCCCACCTAATGCACTGGAGGGTGTGATCGATAATGAAAATCCCTTTGATGGGGTGCGATGGGCGAGAGTAGAAAAATGGTAGAGATAGTTTGCAAGGTGGATGATCATGGAATCTTCCAGAAACTTCTCCTCTGACACTTGCCTCTTTGAATTCGCCCAGGGATGAGTAAGAGATCATGAAATCTCCAAGTGGAACTGAGAAATATCAGAGAAATGACACTAATCAAAAACCCAGAAGCTGACACCCACCTGCAAACATCTATATATGGATCCCTCATCCTAGAGATCCACGAGGCTGTAATTTTGCATCTTGTAAGGAAGTGTTGTTGGTTTCTCTCTAGAACATCATAGTGTTGGGTGATCTAGATTTTCATGAGGTGAAGAGGGCTTTCATGCTGGGAGGATGGAACTGGGTCAGATCAATGGGTTGTAATCCTCTCTTCTACTACTTCTATCAATAAAGCTATTTGAGTTTTCCTCCATGTTCTTGTATGTCTTTGAATCTTGAATTGATATATGCATTAGTATGGTCAATATATATCTGATCCTATATTGTTTATGGTTATAGATCTTTATGCTTTCATGGTATTATGTTGCTTTGACTCTATAGGTGTTCTTTGAAGCGAGACAAGCGAGGAAGGAGTTGCAAATATCTGTCAAACGGGAGAGGAAACAAGCAAGGAGCCAAGCGGAAGGCTGAGGTTGGTACTCTCTGCTTCTCTCTCATCTATTTATCATAAAGGAAAAAGCAAGTAACTTTAGTTTGTTTGTTTCTAAGATAGCTACCTGTCTTAGTGGGACTAGCAGCTCTGAATGGACACTAGTTTTCCCAATAATAGTCCCATAGTAGTGATGTATCTGAGATGACTCATGACATGACTTGACACAAAAAAAGTTGGTATGTTCATGTTGTTTCTGGTGTGCATGTCAAGTTGCAGTGTTGCTAAGTGACGGATCTCCTCTTGGTGTACCATAGCTTCACCTCGGCATGGAAAGGTGTGTGGATTCTTTGATGGTCTTAGTATTCACTTGATGTTGCATGTTCACGTTGCTCCTTCAATTGTACTTTGGTGTGCTCCATGTGTTCATCTGTTCGTGAACCAATCTCTTTGCAAGCGCTCCTTATTCATCCCATTCATTGTCGCGTCATGTCTCTTCCATGTACTTGTATCTACGATCACTCATGATGAGACGACATTAAATCCAAAAATCTCCTTGTCTACCACGATGCATTGTCATTCACTTTCATATGCAGGTAACCTAGAGAGAGGACAAGGCTATGAAACTGCACAAGGAATATATCAAGCTGGGATGCAGGCTCTGAGCACTGTTCATGAAAAATGTGCAGAGGTCACTGGGATGCTAATATGGGCAATCCAGATCAGTAATGATTGTCTACGGGATTTGTATCAGATGGAGGGAATATGTACGCAATTTTTGGAGGGAGAGACTGTCGGTAGCTGAGGGATACTAGCAGTGAAAACTATGCAATTTCTCCAAGGAGATGTTAGTGGGCTACAGGAGGCTACTTGGAAAAATTGTGCAATTTTTGTGGGGAGCTGGCAGCAGGCTACGAGAGTTTGCTAAAAAAAGCTTCTCAATTGCTGGGGGGTTGGCCTACTTGACATCCTTACATAGTTTCTGAGCTAAGCGAGATGCTAGGAAGCTGGGGGACTGCTCATGAAATCTACGCAATTTTCTAGGTGAGAAGTAGGTCGACTCACTGGGTGACTAGCTAGAAAAGCTATGAATTTTTTCGAGGGAGATAGTGATGGAAATAGTGTGTCTATCTGGCATATCTGCACAGTCTCTTCAGTCAGTAGAGAGGGCATTCTTGGCAATTTTTGCACAATTTTTTAGGGGAGTGAAGCCTGGGGTCACTACCCAGTCAAAATCTCTGTTGACGAGCTGGAGGATCATTTGATGTGCTTGCAGGAAACACAGATTGAAATGGCTTGCTGGGGAACTTCTATATTGTTCTAGGTGATAGTTGATCGAGTCGATTCCAAGGTTGCACAATGCAAACTGCCTATGAGGCAACCTCAAGTTCTGTGAAATTCTAGGCACTAGTTCATAATCACTGAGAGCTAAAATTACGCAATGCAGCTTAGTAGATGTCTGTCCCTATGGAGGTTGGTCCAGTCAATAAAGTTTCAACAAAATTACCAAGTGTGTGAACGAGTGATTTTGTACATCCATGACCTCACAAACACACACTCAACATGACTTGATGACAAGAGACCTCAAATCATCAAGACATCATACACTCAGTGTGACTGGCCGACAGTGTGAGCAATAAGTGCGATACTTGTGATCGATCATTAAAGGACCATGGAAATGCGTGCATGACAGTGCATACAACTTCATGTGAGATTACAATGGATGTTTACATAATAGACACAACTTGTACACACTAAGGCAGACCTTTTGCATGGCCCTAACATGACTGCAAGCCTCACATTGTGACAAACATGCAAAAATATGTCTGGTGGATGGTCAAGGAAGGAGGGTGTAAAGACTCAATATGGGCTCACGAGATGAGCCCAGGTGCTTGCAAACATCAAGGAAAAACCCAAGGAAGGCTCTGAAATTGAATGGAGGCTAAAATTTTGGAGGGTATTATAGCTGCTACAACACTTGGTGACATACTTGTTGAACTCTAGATTCTCTATTTTAGTCTATTGACAGCACAAAGCCTTGGTCTTTCAAGGAGTATTGAATTTCCATGTGGGTTATTCTGGCTTCCCCACTTACCCCATGGATAGAGATGGTTCACCTTTCGCCAACTCAGTTAAACACAACACCATTTTTCAGCTTGATAATAATGTTTCGAAATCGGGAAGGACAGTTTGGCTCACGTGTTAAAAAAATTCAGGGTATAAGTTTTCATCTCTAGTGTTGCTCCATTGCAAGTAGGCCTGGACAGTACCCTAGTGAAGTCACATGGGAAAAAATGCATTTCTCCACTACCAGCAAGCCTCGTTAGTACCCCGGTGGAGTTGCATGCTTCACCTCCCAATGTAGGAAGCCTTTATTTTCTTCGGTCTTTGTATTTTTTAATAGGACTGTGCATAGGCACTTATTTATTTTTGGGGTGTAAGAGGGAACTAGACTTATTGAGAGAAGAATATATTGTTCCTTCAGAGAAGCGTGTAAGACTTTTGACATGGGTTTGCTCATTTATATTTTCCCCTTCTCTGTTTCTACTGGTTGCATGAGCTTGAACACACAGAGAAAAAAGCTGAGTACAGGCATGGGGTTTCCCAGTGTGGACACGGGTTGATGGTTTGACTAAATATTACCTTGAAGATGACTGGTATTTTCTGTCAATATTTCATCGACCAAAGGTTACAGCCAAGCACATAGAAGATGGATGCAGGACAAACCAAGTGTTGCAGTGTCACAAGACTCTTTAGATCTCAACCACATACTCATTAAAAATCTAGAACTTAGTAAAGGCAAACACTTATTTACAAAACAAAAAATAGAAGGATGTTTAACTAACAACACAAAAAGAAACAAAAATAGCAAGAAAATCAAAAGAGAAAAACAACAAGCAATAAACAAACTATGTACATAGTGCGGGGCGCAGCCCTGAGTTACTGAAAATAATACTTGAGATCTTGGTCATTGACAGGAAGGTTGTCAATCCTCCTGTCAAGTGATTACAGACAATATGTGTGTGGGAAAATATTCTCATGTATAGTGCATGGACCAATCCACAAGGACTGGAACTTCGTATGCTTGCCTTTGTCTTCATGGGTTTATCCCATTTCAAGACTAAGTCACCAAAATCGAAGTTAGTGTTCCCTGTAGACTTCTTGTCCAACCATCTCTTGATACGGTTTTGGTGGAGTGTAAAATTTTATTTTTCTTTAATCCTTTCTTCCTGTAGTTTGTGAAGTGTATCCATCCTAAGGTGAACTAGCAGACAAGGTTTGCCTTTGGATTCTTGAGACAACTAAATCGTAAGCAAGTAGATGTTGGGCGGTAGGATGGCTTCTTTCCCATAGATGAGGAAGCATGGCGAGGTATTCAGAGAGGGTTTTGAAATTACATGGTCAACCCATAAGGCATTCATCAAGGTAGAGTGCCAGTGATGCTGCTCAGAGTAAATGGTCTTTTTTATTATTCAGATAATGTTTTTTTCGTGGATTCTACGAGAGCATTTCCCTATGGATAGTAGTTAGATGAGTGTTTTAGCACAATTTAATATTGAAATAATAAAGATTCAAAGATGAAAACAAAGTTTCATTGTCAAACACAAGTGATATTGAGATGCCAAAGCGTGAGATGATGTTCTGTTGGAGGAAGCTGATGACTTCCCAGTCATTCACTTTCTTGAGAGGAACTACATTTATCCACCATGTGAAGTAATCAGTGGCTGTCAAAATGTTGTAGTGTTGTTTTGATGAATGTGGGAAAAAATTTCCGATGATGTACAAGCCCCATTGTTGGAACAGCTCAATCACTACAACAAGGTGTGGTGGGGCTGTCGATCTTCGTGTTCTGCCGATGCATCGCTAAAAGACTGGGAACTTGTGGGTGCAGGTGTGTGCATCCTTTAACAACATGGGCCAATAGTAACCACCTCATATAACTTTGTACCTATGGTATTTCCTACGAAGTGGCCCCCATTTGTCCGTCATGCAGATCATGCAAGAAATTCTCTGATTTGTGTGCGTCTGGGCAACTGAGAAAGATTTCGTTACTATGCTTTCTGTAAAACACTCGGAGCACCAGCTGATAGGGAAAATATTTAAGGTGCAGTTCCCTCTTCTATCTCATGGAGAAGTGAGAGGGTAGGGTGCCACGCTCAAGGTACTAGTGCACATATTCGTACCAATTTTTTTGTGCATGTAGTGGGTGGTGCTTGCTTTACATCATACATCTTGATTTATTTCTGCCAACCAACAGGCTCTTCTTTTTCATGTGTGTGTGTTGCCTCAACTACGAGTCTGAAGAGACCATGACCCTCGACAGTGTGGACTGGATTGATGTCAAGATCATACTCTTGCAAGTATATCATCCAGTTCGCATGTCGTTCACCCATCTCCTTTTGTACGAGAAGTAAGCAGACAGCTGGGTGAGGCACATAGACTATGCAATGGTTATTTAGCAAGTAGGTTCTGAAATGTTTCACTACCTTGTATACTTCATATGTTGGTTTGTCAACAATGGGGTAGTTGAGTTCAGGTCCCTGCATGCTTTCACTCATGAAGGAGATGGGACACTTTTCGTTCAACTCATCTTTCTGAGTGAGTACTACAACAACTGAGTTGTCAAAGGCGAAGGTGTATAATAGGAAATATTTGTTGAAATATAGGTTGTAAAGTGTAGTAACTTCTGCTATAGCTTACTTGATACAGGCAAATGCATTATTTTCCGTCTTTCCCCAGCTATACGCTGCATCCTTCTTAATGATATCTTGCATGGGTTTTACTATCTGGGCATAGTTAGAGATGATCGTCCGGAGTAAGTTTATCTTTCCCAAGAAGGATTTCATTTATTTCTTGTTGGCTAGGTTAGGGATATCTGTCATGGTTCGGACCTGGTTTAGATCAACCTTCATCCCACTTATGTCAATGATTTTCCCAACAGGGTTCCCCTCAAACACTGTAAATATGTTATTTTTGGGATTCAAGGAAATCACATATTTTCGGCATCGCTCGAAGATTTTCTTCAGATGGTGTATGTGATCTGACCATTTTCTGGAAAGCATAGTCACATAATCAAGCTATACCACTATGCTATGTTCGATGAGTCCATGGAAAGCAATGTCAATGGCGCACTGAAAGGTTGTGCCTACATTCACAAGCCCGAATGGAATTTGTCTGTATGCAAACATACTCGACTTGGTATAGAATGTAGTTTTAAGTCGATCAGGTTCTCCTACAAGGACCTGATTACATCCTGAAAATCCATCAAGTAAGGAAAACATTTCTTCCCTAGATATTGTCTATAAAATATGCTCCATAGACGGCAGGAAGTAATTTTCTTTTTCCGAGGTGCGGTTCAAGTTTCGGAAATAAATGCATAAGTGGATCTCCCTAGACTTCTTTCATACAAGAATAAGGTTGGAAACCCATGCGGAATGAAAGACTCTATATATGATTCATGCATCCAACATCTTGGTCAGCTCTTTCTATATAAGGGGTTCAAGTGACAGATGGACTTTCCTCATCTTATGCTAAAACGACTTAACCGCTTCCTTAATTGGAATGACATGTTGCATGATTCACATGTCATAAGTTTTCAGATCATCATATGTCCATGCAAACGCATCCCGATACTATTTGAATAGGTGGACAAAGGCTTGTTTCTCTTGGTGTGTCCAACACATACTGAGATTGACAAACTGCAGATCCGGTTATGTTCCTAGGTTTATTTGTTCATGCGTCATTGTGGATCTATGAGTTTTTCTATTCCCTGGACCTTAGGGATGAGGTTTCCTTTCTTATCATCAACCCAAGTTGGAGAGACCACTCATGCTCATCTTCATCAATTGCTACATCTTTGAAGACATCAACGTTGGCCGTGGAATGTAGTATCTATCGATCATTGTCAAAAACACGTAGATTCATTATTTTATTAGGGATAGACGACTAATACAAAATTTCAACAGTAAATCTATCCCTAAGAGGTGACATTCTAGAAGTTTTGTTTGCTAAGGCATTAGCAGCTGCATTACATGTTCTTGGCACAACATTGATATTAAATACTTTGATGTTAGAGATCAGTCACCATACCTCTTGCTGGTAGCTTTTTAAATGAGGTGATAAATAGTGTATGGTGTTACATACCAATCATACCACTATTTTTTAATCGTCTAACACTTTAAGCGTGAACACATTGAGGCTAATGGCATTTTGCAGTCCCAACATGAGTGCTTCATATTCAACAATGTTTCTTGTGCACTCGAACTCCAAGAGACTTGAGACTATATGTTTCCTATTTTTTGGGTTGATCAAGACACACCCGGCTCTAGAGCCATCTGGTGCCTTTGATCCATCAAATTACATGGTCCACAACTCATCTATACGAGGACCATTTGATGTGCTTGTACTACTACTACTAGTACTACTAGTGCTACAATGCACTATACAAGTTTCATTTCCATCATTTGGGCAAGGAAGGAGACCCAACTGCATATCTCGATGGGTTGGATTTGACTATGTGAGATAACACCCCAGCATTATTTCCAAGAGGCATTTTCAAACATGAGCTCTGTGAAGGCTTACGGTTCATTCTCGCCATTGATGGGAGTGACATTATGCCTCATGTATCTCCCAAATAACACCTAGATTTGGTTTCTTTTTCCCTGATGCAGAAGCCACAAGTGTGACCAATCTGTAGCAAAGCCTCTATACAGCTTGCTATACCAGTCTCTACTGAGTAGTAAGCCATACGGTTTCAGTATGTCCACAACAAAAATTTTTATGCACTAGTGAACTCGAATGTCATGAGATATTCAGATGATAACATACCAAAGTTCACCAATGGCTGGTACACATGTCTGACTGAGTTGGATGATCTACGTGAATGTATTTCTCCATTGGGCATTAATATTTTTGAAAATGTAAGCTGACATGATGTTGGTTATTGCACTAGAATCAAACAAACAGTGGTGCACATAACATTTAAAGATTTCAAATGAAATTAGTAATGGAGGTAAAACAAAGTTTGCTTCTTCCATCCGGAGTGTGTTTAGCACAGTTTAGAGTGATTTGGGAGACTTGATTTCTCTCTTGCTGGTAGAGGCCATGTTATCTGTATATGTCTACTCCAGTGCATGCAACAAAAGATCTCGCTAACTCTAAGTCTGAGCCAACTTGAAAAAACTTATGTTTGCATAAGTTTTCTTCATGTCGTCCATGATATTGTAATCCATAGCATATAGATTCACTGAGATTTCCAGGGTGGGACTGGTGTTCGTGTTGTTTGACGAAGTGTTCTGCCGTTTACTACTCATGGATGTACTCTTGTCTGTCGCGGTCTTCCCAGGATTGCTTTGTGTTTCCTTCTTTTGGATGGCTGGCAAATCAACCTTCCTCAGTAGCTCAAGCCTTTGTTGCATTTCCCCAACTGTAGCGGGAGCCCCTTTACTTCTGAGGTTGTATGAACCATTTTTCTTTTTGGGTTGCTTATTAGTGTTTGTCTTCACGGTGGCTCGCAAGAACTAATGCATGTTGATCACCTGCCTAGTGCTTGATGTCTCATAAGGTGCATCATCTCTGTCATTGTTTGTGTCTCCTGACTGGCCATGTGAAGTTCTCACTATACTTAGTGTATGGTCGCATACTAAGCATGCAACTCATTTCTAGTCTAAACAACACCCTTCCGGGTGATTATTTTCATGAAATGAGAAACATTTGTTGTTCACACACGATTCTACCTAGAACACTAAGTTGGAGCTCTGTGGAGTTCTAGCTGGGAAGCGATTACTTCCTGATGACATGCTTCCTTGTCTTTGTCTGGGTGGCTGACTACTCATAGATGTGTCGATTGTTTATTATTTCAGCTTAGACACTTCTATTTCCAAGTTCTTGACAAGGCGAGTAAGGCTTCCAATATCGCTTTCTTCCTTGTCTTTACCTTTTCTCACCATAGCATAGGGCTTGCTGGTCACGTCTCTGGAGTCCTTCATTGGTTCATCATCCTTGATGACTCCAATCGCGCTTAGGTCTTTCTCAATAGTTATTTCCTCTTCGCATTTTTCTAGTAATGTTTCTTTCACAGCTCACTTGATGAACTACGTGATGTTGGTTGGCAGTGCTGATGTGTAGTAATCGACAATGATGGAATCATGAGGTTTCGTATTCGTTGCAAACTTGTTCAATATGAGTAGAAACCTTTGATTGAAATCATTTACCTTTTCTTTCACCTCCATCCCTAGGCCGCCCAACTCTTTGAGAAACATGGTTGGGGTCTTCTCATCAACAAATTTTTCCAAAAACATTAGTTTGAACATACCCCAATTATGGATGGAATTGAAAGGAAGGTTTTGATACTATAATGTTGTGTGGCCATCCAAGGTACATGGGAATATTCTACATGAAATGTCTTCATACCATACCTCAAGTGTTTGCAGGTATAGGTAAAAGCTGTCTAAGTGATCTTCTGCCTTCACTATGCTATTAACGTCAAACATTGTGATTATTCTCTCTGAATGCTTTCGAATATTGTGCAAAGCACCGGACAGAGCCAATGGTCCCTAACTCATCCACTCCAAGTTTTGGTCAACCATGTCTTCTTCTTCTTCTTCATTCTCCTCCTCTTTAGAATCTGATGGTTTTGGCTCTAAATCTGTTGGTTCATCTCTGTCTCCACCTCCTCCGCTGCCTTCCCCTCTGCCTCCAGTATTGGAATATTAGCCCCAGATCATAAGGGTATCTCGTTCTCCTTGTTGGAAGACTAGAGGTTTCTCCCCATTCTCAACAGATTCTGCCAGACCTTCAAGTGTGGAAAGAACTGCTTCTTCCACCGATGATACAACAACCCCCGTGGGAGTCATTTTTGCCTTTCTTGATGCCTATGGAAGATGTTGTATTCCTAGGATTAGTTCAACCTCTTTCATGAATTGGTAGGTGATGGGATGAATAGAGCAGAGGTGTTGATACAAAATTTCACGTTCATGTATGCGAGTTGAGGAGTAACCAACTTCATAGTCATGTGTAGGTGAGACAGAGTGTGAGTTACTACCTTGACCAGATGATTGATGAGTGGGGGTGAGAGGATATACAACCATAAGCAAAAGGTATCCCTCCTTCTAGTGCCAGAAATTTTGACAGTGGTGGACCTGCCAACATTCAAGAGATCTCCCCAGTATGAAGTCCCAACTAGACCTCACACCATTTGGTGTATGAGTCCCATCCAGTATGATGGCCCGGTTTCCATTATCTTAAATGTTTGCCTTAGTTCTTGCTTGTTAGCATGTGAGAGTGGTCTACTTTGTCTTCCAACAACGAGGTTCCCATGCCTAGTGAGTGCTTAGTTTTACTTGTGTCAAGGTTCTTTCACCGTAAAGGGAGAGGATGGAGGTAAGTCTCAAGTTGAAAGGGAACGGTGCCAACTCTGATAGAGACACACAACATAACAAGACATGCGCAACTTCTAGCGGAGTAGTCCATGTGGACGCGATAGTCACAAACACACAGTGAATGGATAACATGTACAAAACCTAGTGGAGTAGTCCACATGAGAGCAACAGTTGTTATAACACGTTTTTTAGAATGGTTATGTCAAGTGTTCGGCGAGATAACCCACATGGGAAAGACATCATTAACAACTTATACAACACATTTTCTTATGCATATGTATTAGAACACCCAAAATAGCTCAACTATTTTAACACAAGCTAAAACAACATGCATTAAAAGTGTCCAAAGAATAGCCTTACAAACAAATACAATCCATGTGTGAAAACAAGTTAGCCTTTTATCAGGCTTCTGAATTAAGTGAATGTTCCAAGACACATTGATACACACATCACTAACCCCAATTGTGGGGCATTGGAGCCACTGTTCGCTCCTCAAAGAAAAGGATATAGAATCTCAAGGCTATGTGGGAGGAGCCAAGGTGAAAAGTACTTTGTAGGTACAAATGACGGGTATTTATAGCCAAGGGTAAAACTAGCCCTTCTGACTATTTGACTTCACTCATGATTGTTTAACTTACATGAGTCTTCAAATTGACATGTGAGTCTCTTGGAATTCCACGTTACATTACATTGATTACAACAATGTGGCCCATAGTAGTGATGTGGCCAAGATGAATCATGACAGGACTCAACATGACAAAGCTGGTATGTTCATGCTGGTGGTGGTGTGCATGTTGAGCTACCATGCTACTGATGATGGATGTCCTCTTGGTGTATCATAGCTTCAACTCTGCATGGAAAGGTGTGTAGAGTCATCGATGGTATTAGTATTCACTTGATGTTTCGTGTGCACATTTCTCCTTTTCCTATACTTTGGCATGCTCTATGTGTTCTTCCATTCATGAAACAATCTCCTCACATGTGCTCTTTTTTCATCATGTTCATCGTCGCATCATGTCTCATCCATGTACCTGTATCTACAATAATTAATGAAAAGACATGAGATCCAAAAATATTCTAGTCTACCATGATGCATTGTTGTTCGCTTTTGGATGCAGGTGATCGGGAGTGAGGACAAGGCTATGAAGCTACACAAGGTAAATTTCAAGATGGGACACTAGCTCCAATCACTATTCATGAAAACTATGTAGAGGTTACTAGGAGGCTGAGGTGGGAAATCCGCATCAGAAGTGATTGTCTGTGGGATCTAGCTTGGCTGGAGGGTAGATTTTCACAATTTTTTAGGGAGACAGTGTGACAGCTAAGGGATATTGGTAGTGAAAAATGCATAATTTCTACAAGGAGCTAGTAGCGGGCTATGGGAGGCTGCTTGGAAAATTTGTGCAATTTTTTGGGCATTGGCAGCGAGCTAAGGGAGTCTACAGGAAAAAAAAGCACAATTTCTAGGAGGTTGTCTTGGTGTACATCCTTGCGCAGCTTCTAAGCTGAGTGAGATGTTGGGCAGTTGGGGAACTACTCATAAAATCTGCGCAGTTTTCTAGGTGAGCAATAGGCTGGCTAATTGGGTGACTAGCTGGAAACACTGTGCAATTTTTAGAGGGAGATAGTGACAAACATAGAGTGCCAGTTCAACATGTCTGTGCAGTTTCTTTTGTCATCAGATCGGGCATGCTTGGTAGCTTTTGCACAACTTTTGGGGGGAACGAGGCCTGAGGTCACTTCCTGGTCAAACTCTCTAGTTGACCAGCTGTGGGCAGCGCAGATTGCAATGGCTTGCTGGGGAGCTTCTAGATTGTTTTGGGTGACAGTTAGTTGAGTCGAGTCAATTTTAGGGTTGTGAAGTGAGACTGCCTAGGAGGCAGCCTCGACCTCCGTGCAATTGAGGAAGCAGTATATAATCATTGAGAGTTGAAACTGCATAATGCAGCTCAACGGATGTCTGACTATTGGAGGTTGGTCTAGTCGACAGAGTTTCAACAAAATGACCAAGTGTGTGAATGGTTGACTTTATACATGCATGACCTTGCAAACACACACTCAACATGACTTGACAACTAGACACCTCAGACCATCAATAAAACATACACTAAGTGTGATTGCCGATAGTGTGAGCAAGAAGTGTGACACTTATGATAGATTGTTGAATGAGTGCGATGACGCTTGCATGACAGTGCATAAAAATTTTTGTGTGAGTGCGACTGATCTTGGATAGAACTTTTACACATGAAGGCGGACCATGTGCATGGAAAAAACATGACTGCAAGCATGACAGTGTGACCAACATGAAAAAATATGTCTGATGGATGGTCAAGTGAGGAGGGTGGAAAGACTCAACATGGGCTCACGGGATGAGCCCAAGTGCTTGCAAACATCAAGAAAAAATCTAAGGAAGGCTTCAAAATTGAATGCAGGCCAAAATTTTGGAGGGTTTTGGAGCCACTAAGACACCAACCCATTGACTACCTCATGGAGGTTTCCAATCAATGAGCCAATCTCAAGTTCCTCAAAGGAGGTTTTCACCTGATATTTTATTTTCCTCTCTTATTTTTCATTTTTTATTTTTTTCTAGCCTACTCTACTTGAAAAAAAAATTCTTTAAAGTATATGAATACTTCCAGTGGATCCATGTGCATATCAAGCTGACAGATAAACTGGTGGGTATGATTGAAATATATGCTTTGACATGTACCTGAATTTCAAAGACCAAATGCTTTTATTGAGATGAGATCAGGAAATGTTGAAGAAGAGTGTGTGGCTGCAAATTACTGATTGTCTGGAACCATATTTCAATATAGTTATGATGCCCCTAGTCCAATTGTTGATTTGGATCATCTTATATGTCTTCTTGTTTCGTGAAATTCAAATCTGCTTCTTTTTGTTCATTATTCTCTTCAACAAGTGGAGGATCTGATGGTAAACATGGGAAACTTTCTCAATCTCTTATTTTGATGTCTCGTCTTCAGCAAGTGCAACCCATGATTCTTTGGTCTTCTCATTTGACTCTTCTTTTTCTGAATGTTGTCCTTCAATGATATCAAGAGAATCTCTAATTTTGAATTCTCTTCTTGAGCTAAGATGAATACCATTGAGATCAAGAGGAGATTTTTGAAAGTGTTATGCCTCAACATTGTAAGTGGGGTGAGCTACTCCCTTGAGTGGGTTTGGAAATGGTGGTACAGGTAGTTAAGTGGGAATGGATCTTTGAGATGGATGTGGTTGGGGTTGTGGTTGTGGTGGAGGTGAATAGTAGGGATATAATGGATTTTGGTATGGAGGATATTGAGGAAAATATTCAGTATGTTGTGGATGACTCCCATAAGTTCCTTGCCAACCTTGTTGCCAATATTGGTTTTGGGGTTGAGATGGCCAAGGTTGCCAAGGAAAGGGTGTGTTCCAGTTACTTTGAGATGGATGCATTTGGTTATGCATGGAAAACAAAAATATTAACGTCTTAGTTTTTCTCATTTTGTATTATTAACATTTCTACTTGTTCACTTAGATTGCTAAGAATTTATGTTTTAAGGTTATCAAGAAAAGCTCCAAGTTTAACTTGACTTACTGATCTTGATGTTGATTGACTTACTCTTGCCCTTCCTCTTTCTATGTATTTTCATGTTTCACAAGTTTCTTCAAATGATAATTGGTATACATCACCTTTACTCATGAGCTCAAGGAGATCAATCCATTCATCAATAATTATTCTAAGTGAGAGATTTTTTAGTGTGTCGAATCCTAAATGATGTAGTTTTTCCCTCTTAACATTCTACATGAACCCCTCTATTACATCCTCAAGGATCTCATCTTCTTTTCTATTAATTTTAAATATTTCTTCTTTAAGCTCATGATCTTTATATCTTTCTAGAAATATCTTTTGCATATCATTCCATGATCTTATTGACTTGGTCCCTAAAATCATGAATCATTTAAGAGCCTTACCCTTCAATGTTTCTGGAAACAATCTCAATTTTTGAGTTTTTAATAAGTAACCATAAGATCTATAAACAATTTCAAATTCAAAGAGAAAGGTTTCTGAAACCTCTGACCTTAGACGATGAAAGTTTGGAAGAAACGATGGAGGGATGTTCTTCATGTGCACAATAACATCAATATATTGAATGGAATATCCAAGAGATCTTCTTCATTGTCATCATCTTCATCCATTTCTTCTACCTTCCCTGTCACCTCTTCTTCTTCCTGGAAAAATCGATGGTCATGTGGCTCTTACTGCACCACGTGATCAAATGTGGGGGTTGGTGTTGGATATTTTTTTTTTTGAATAAGAATGCTAATGCAATGCAATTTTTTGTTCTTGAAATGAAAGATGCCTACTGTAATTTTTTGTTTTGTGGAATGTAAAATTAATTGAATCAATTAGGGATGGAAAAAATGCATACTTTGACACCTCCCTAGAAATGGCACCAAAAAGTGATGATCCTGAATATTGCAAGAAGAATGTTGCAACTCCCAAGGCTACCAAATTTAATTATCAACCTAGGATTCATACAAAATTAATAGGTATCGGCACTATATGTGTAGCATATAATGTTTCCTTCCTTTTCTTTCATGATGTAATGGAGTTCATGTAATGAAATCAAATCCTAATTAGTTGCAGAAATGGAAATGCTCAAAATGGAAGCTTTAACCTATTGCAAGAAAGAAAATACAAGGAAGGAAAATATATTCTAATTTCATAAAGTAAGTATCATTAAATAAATATCAATCATTATAATTCAAATATTTTAGATCCATTGATAGAGTTCACTGGATGTGGCAATCAAGAAAATCATTATTGTATTATCCAATTCATAAATCTATCCATTAACCCAATTTGTTGAGATGTTTTGCATGGGTAAAAAGGCAAGTACTAAGTGGTGTTTATTCCTCTTCAAACATTTATTTAAAGTCTATGGGTCATGATTCAACCCTAAGGGACAATAGACAACCTTTTTGAGAAAATTTAGGAAAGTATATACATGCTGGACGAGTGCTACAGGAAGATATAATTCACTGAATAACCAAGAAAATAAAATCCAAATTGCATGAGAATATTTTTTGTGGACTAGGATTTCTTAGGTCTCTACTCCAAATGGAATCACTCAAAAATACCTCTATTAATACATGATAAAAAATAGAATAACATTACTAGTCTAAAATCTACAAATTTGAGAACTAGTGAACTAGTTAATCTATCAAATGCATAACCTAATGAAGTGAGAATTCAATGGGGTAAATTTTTTTATTAACTGGAATGTTTTTATGATCTAATTCAACTGGAATCAACTCAATTTAAGCTCGTTATAATTTTCTAAAACATAATAGAAATTTACTACTATTTGCCACAAGGGACTTCTAGAAATTTAGATTTGGGAATAAGAAAACTAATCCAAGTATCTCAATGATCACCATGACCTTCCAAAGTTGTTCAAAGGATGAAAAAATGGTTTTTATCATGCAAAATAACTTACTTCAACCATTTAACCCAATCTTACAATAAGAAATCATCAATACTAAATGCAGAAATAGAAAAATATAGGAACAAGAGATGCATGTGAATAAGAAGTGAAAGGAAGAAAAGTAAATGATACAAAAGTGATATGAGGCTCCTGGGATAGAAAATCCAAGGAAACTCAGATTCCTATGAAGGATACCAATATTTAGAAGTTGAACATGTCACCAATATTCATTATTTCTATCACTACAATTACATCCCCGAAAGAAATGAAAGTGGAGCTACAAAAATATGAGTTCTCTCCACAAGAAGACTAATAAATATCAACCCTTAGAGATCAATTCAACTTGGTACTTATACAAAATGATTAGGAAGAATTACCCATTAAATGAGGAAGCTTTCCCTTCCAAAATCCCTCAAATAGTGGATCTGGTTCCCAATACTAGGAATCTACATGAAATGACAGGGAACACATTCCTAGATTTTCTCAATTGTTGGAGCTCAAAAATCTGTGCAATAGTTTCAAAATATATTCCCGATTTATTATCCAATATTGATCCTCCTATAGTTAGGAGAAAATCCATAAATTATCTCCTCCAAATCTCAATTATCTTCCCAATATTCTCACAATATTCTATATAAATAAATACTATTAGGCACACATATGCAATTATCCATAAACCTTCCTAATGAACATATTAAAGCTAAAAAGCATTATTAAGTGTATAAAGAGAGGTTTAATATAGCCTTAGCGTTCCTAAGAAAGGTTAGACGGGCCTTAATTTATGTCTAATTTGGAGGCCCATCACGTGGGTCGAGCCCACCTAAGTCAAAAAATGGTTCCGTTATCGAGAGCGAGATCTATATGAGGAATATTCTTTGGCATCCGTTGAAGGAAGAAATCCAAGAGTGGGTAGAAAAAAGGAAGAAGAATTTGCAAATTAGGAGAACAAAAACCCTAAAATATCATCTAAAAAGTGGTTACAATAATATATTTTTGAAGATCAGTACAAAATTTTCTTTGGTTGATTTCCTATAGAGATATATGAGTGGATTTCGAGATTGATGAAGAGAAATAATTGTTTTGAAGGAGACGAACCTAAGAATTGGACTCCAGAATTGATATAACAACTAAAGAACACTGCTAAAAGAATTGTAAGGCTTGTTCATTTTTGGGTTGACAAAATTTTAGGAGGATTTATTATTGAGTTCACGGTAGATTCAACTATGTCATACAATGAACTTGAATGAATTTCTTTCAAGGGACTGCAAGGTAAGTACTTGAAATCTTTGAAATTCTTGATTAAAATTATTTTGTGTGAAAAGGGAATTATTCGAATGCAGCCAAATTAGTAGATTATGTTTGGAAAAATATAAGAAGAAGAGACTGGAACAATGCAACATGGAAAAAGGTATAGAGTATACACTAAGAAGAAATCTCGTGGCTAAGATCTAAATATTTTCATAGAGATTGACTATAGCCCTCTACTGAGTGAATCTGAAGGTGAAGGAAACCCCCCTAAGAATCCTGAAGGAACTCCACAGTATTCACCCTTTCAGCCTGAAAATGCATCGAAGCCCAAAGCTAACCAGAGTTAGACAAATTTTGGTTTTCCTCGCCCCCATACTGCCCATCCATCTCCCCTTATGAATCCCCGTCTCCCCTCCCCCACCCCCCCACCCTCCCCTCCCCACCCTCGAGAAGAAGAATGAACGATGACAATATGTTGTCGATATTTAAAGGAATTCTATTAGAGGATCCAGAACAATTCTGGTTCTTATGCGAACCAGTATGGACCATGAAGTAGGTTCATGATGAAAATGTGAAAAAGGTACATCTTGCCACAAAATTCAAAGATCGAGCTTTAAATTGGTATATGAAATATTCGAGCAACCATATTAGCTCTTATGTAGAAATTAAATCAGCATTGGTAAAAGAATTCAAGAAACCAAAATCCGAGTTACAGTACATCACAGAACTAAAGGAGATCAAACTAACACTGGCTGAGTTAGTATGGAAATTTGATCAAAGGTTCATGGTATTGTTGGATTAGGTGAGCTTCAATATAGTTCCACAACAACACAAGGAATGGTTTATAGATGTGTTGTTGCCACACATCAAATTACCTTTAACACAACAGAAAATAGAGACTTACGCCGAATCTTTGGAGTTGGTAATGAGGTTAGAAGCTTCACTGATAGGTGATACAGACGCAAGCATGCAACAGATTTAGAGTCAGTTGGCGAATTTGAATCTGCAATTACAAAAAATGAAGAAGAGCAAAGAAGTTTGCGATGAAGTGTGGTGTACCAAATGCAAATCTGAGGATTACTCTAAAGAGAAATGTCCTATTTTCAAAAATTACATAGCTAGTGGAGCCCCTACTCCTTTAAATGTTGGATCTAATTTATGGTGAGATATATGTAGAACTAGAGGTGAACATTGCTTGAACCACACTGGTTGGTTAGAAATGCGTTGACAAAGGTTTTTCTTCATGTGATTTTCGCCGAAATTCTTATAATTGATATGGATCACAGAAGCCTCAATTCAAAGATTGCTATTTGTTACAAAAATATGTGTAGACTGCTAAGAATCCATTTTACAAGTTTTGTAAGTCGATGGGACATGATGAAAATAAATGTTGAGCCTATGAATTAATGATGTATCATGGTTCTGATACATATAGAATGCAAGCTGAAGAACAAGGACAGGGAGGAAGTGGATAGCGTGGTGGCCAAGGTGGCTATGCAGGGTGAGGTCGAGCTGGCAGAGCTGGTCGAGGTTGAGGTCAGATTATTTATTATAACTGCAGTGAGGTAGGTCACTTTGCAAGACACTGTCAAAATCTAACTACTACGTGTAAGTATTGAAAATAATTTGATCATGTAATAGAAGAGTGTCTCGTACTTACAATGAAAATTCAAGAAAATAAGAATCCACAGTCGACCCAGAACATCCAGATGATGACCACATAACAAAGGAAAAATGAACCTCACATCAACATTTCTACAAGGAGTGGAGCTTTGATTGGAAATGAAAAAGGAAATGAAAATAAGGTAGTTGAATATACATGGGTTAGAAATACTACAGAGTGTTGTAGCTCCTAGAGACAGCCTTGGATTACATATGATTTTCTAGAAATGGATACATTATATCTATCTATATATATATATATATATATATATATATATATATATATATATATATATATATATATATATATATAATATATATATATATATTAGATATAGATATAGATATAGATATAATCAGTTGGCTCATTCACCAAAAGGAGTAAGACATGAATTTCTCGGTACTTCATCCCATACACAACTCTCAGAAACAGGCATAAAAAAGTGGAGGCCGAGTAGTCCAAGGACTTATAGTTCAATAATATTTTGTAGATAAATGATAGAGGATAAGGAGAAGGAGTAACTCCTCATATAGAGCTTACAACATCAATAATTCTATTCTTTAATACATAGATCTTGAAGCTTTAATAATTCCTATACTTATCTAAGTTAGAAGTAGAGATAATGGGCATAACAGAGGTTGTGTGCTGTGATTCATAAAGAGAAACCTTTAAAGACATAATTTTAGTAATCCATATGGGCATAAGCATTAAAAATGTTGATACAAATGAATCTGTGAGGAATTTATAGGACCATGCATAATATTTTGATCCTAGCGAATCTAGAGGAAGTCTTCAAATACATCTAACAGATGTGATTGCATGAAATTAGAGAAGAAACATGAACATAATGGGTTTTAATAGAGGGATAACATATTGTAATACTTGAAGGTGGAATCACCACCATTTCTTCATATTTTGAAAAATCTCTATCCTAAAGTTATATAGTCTGAAAATTACATGTAAAGTTTTCATTGCAATGTTTGAACCTGAATGAAGTCTTACTTCCTCCTATTTATTCTATAGAAGGGTGCATGGACATTCATTACAACAAAAATATATTCAGCCAAGTCTTAGCTATTAGGTTGACTAACTGTCCCAGTCAGCATGGCTCTATGGCCCAAAAATATTATGGAATTAATGACCTAATTGGAAGAAGGCATGTTACAAGACAAAAATAAGTAAACAACCATACAGAAAAGTAAATGAAATTCTTTGAGCCCATCCTTTGATCGCCCCTACCTCATGCTATAGTTTTTTCACAGTATGTTCTTCTGTGCTGCTCAACTGACCCTGTCACTTCTACCTTAACTTCTCAAATGCCTTGTTCTATGGAGTATGGACTGGGTCACTGCAAGTGCCTATCTCGGCAGTCCTTCACTGTGTAGAGGAGTGAGGCTCCATGATGAGCTATTAAATCTTCTTGAGTCCACCCAAAATGATCTACTATCGCACCATACTTCATTCACTGCTTCAGCCACTGACCCATCCACTTTTGAAGTTCTGTGTCATGCTTTGAGGCTTTATGGTAGTGGGAATTTTCTTTTTAAAAGCATTATAGAAACAATGAATGTAGATGCACCTTAGCCCCCCCTTTGGTATACCCAATTTATGTATTTCCTTCATATGACCAACAGCAGTGACCAAGTGCTGAGTCCTTGACCGCTAAGGCCTTTAGGGCCTTTTTCCTTTCTTATATGAAATCTCACACTTCGACACTTTCTCATGGTTGCAACTGTTATTTCCCCATGAATCCTGTGATCGTTGATCTACGGGGTTGGGCCCACTAGAAGTATCACTATCGCAACACTAGAGAGGGGGTCCTTTTACCTTCCTTCTCAACACTAAGCACCTTTCTTGATGCAGGAGTTTTATAGGCCAAATCACGTAATATATCATGTCAAGGAGGATCCCCGCTTATCGTAATTGCAAGCCTGTAAGCAACCCTAGTGTAGGAGCGCTTTAACCTATGTGACCGTTGGTCACCAATCTGCGGGGGGTGGCATCACCACTTCCATGTGTCACCTCACAATTGGTGACACATGTCACTCGGAAATTCCCCCATAGGACCCTGAAAATACCAAATCTACGTGCCACATGCAATCCCTACTACCACGTCATTGATGACATCATTTACCATGTCAGCTATAAGGGCCAATCATATCCTACCACATGGACTTCTGGATGACAGAGAAAATGGCTTTCCCAGCATTGGTATTTTCTTGAATTTCTTTGTTAAATAGAATCGTCCCCTTCCTAACTATCTAACTCTATATCGCAAATCGGTAAGATCACAAGATTTTTAAGTTAGAACCCCTCTGCCACACTGATCGCTGATTTTTAGGTCTCACAGGACTGCGATATTGTGGGATTCGAGACATTGACATGGTTGATCTCAGGGATTCACTATGCTTGGGGCCCATGACCTACATTAAACTATACCTCCACATGGAGGAGAGAGAAATGGCCCGCCTGCCCCTGTCTTTGCATGCATTTTCTTTGTTAAACTATTTCGACTCTCCCCGACAATTTCACATTATATCAACAATTTCAGCCCCCGATAATTCCTTAAGGATAGCCCATCAGGTATTGCAGAGGCCATGCAGACTGTGGGATTTGCGATTCTCCCACCATTGATCATCAATAATCCTGTGAACTCCCGGGGCTCGCCGATATGCCCAATAATCCAATGTGCAGGATTGTGATGATGCAGGATATGGGATTGTGGGACTACGAGCTGCAAGACTGTGGAGTGCCAATATGAATGACTTGTTATGCCTTGGTTCCTCTGATAAGCTCTTTTCCTTCATTTCAGGGCAACATAACTCCTGATGTTCAACATGCCATATCTTTTGATCTAGAAGTCCATTTTGGGAATTCTATATACCATTGGAAATCATGCTACAGGTACTTTGCAATGGAGTGGGAATTACTTGGCTCTGAGAACTTCTGTTCCCTAGGAAGATGGCTTCAAAATTCATTTCTCTTAGGAAAACTTGCCCAATTGAAACCCACAATGTAGTGAGTGACAACATTGGCTCAAACTAGGGACAGTGTCTTGCTGGAAAGGTGCTGAGAACCTGCAAACTAGTAGCTTTCCTTCCATTGGGAATGAAGTCATTATTAAACAATATATAATTCTATGAAAATGGACTTTTTCCATCATAAACTGAAAAATTCAAATAGAAATTACAATACACACACACACCGGTATTTACAATTAGTGTAAAACAGATACCTCTAGTTTTGAAAATAAAATTTGAGGAACTAGTCATTTACTGGCAGTTCCAACAATTTACAATCTAATTGTTCAGGCAAGTAAGTGTTCTTTCCCCTCTCTTCTGCAATCTTGAAAGGTTGGAACCATAGTGGATCAAATTTCCCATGTTTTCCTTTGTCTTCTTGTTGGACTTCCCCATTGAGAGCTAAATCTCCTGGATGAAGAGGTCGGTCCTTTGCCTTATTGTCAAACAAATATTTCAACTTTTGTTGGTAATTGGACAGCTTGGTCCCCACCTATTCCCTACTTTCGTGAAGCTCCACCAACTTATTTATCCTTCTAGTCAAGGAATTTGACTCTTCCTCTGCTTCTTGTAGTAATTTCACCACCATAATTTCTAATTGGGTCAGGAAAACAACAACCTTTGTATACACTAGATCAAAAGGTGATTCACTAGTGGATCATTTAAGTGTTATTCGGTTAGCCTACAGTGAAAACTTTAGTTGGTAGTCCCAATTCCTTTTATTTTCAGTGATGGTCTTCTTCAACAACCTCATCAAAGTTTTGTTTGAGGGCTCAGCCAAGCCATTACTTGAGGGTAGTACGTAGTGGAGTGCCCAGTAATGATATTAAATTTATGGCAGAAGGTGATGAACTCAGAAGATTTGAAGACTTGATAATTATCTGTGATAATTTTGAAAGGACACCAAAAGAGGGATAGTATGTTCTCCTCCATGAATTTTATCACCACTGGGTCTGTAGCATTTCTAGCTAGGATGGCCTCTACCAACTTGGTGAAATAGTCAGTGGCTATCAGTATCCACTTGTGTTGGTCACTAGACTATGGGTTTATTTCTCCAATGATGTCCAATCGTCACTCTCTAAAAGGTTCCTCCACATATATTGGAATCAGGGGGATGGGAGAAAACTTTTGTCTTTCAGCAAACAATTCACATTTTTGGCACGACCTGACCTGAGAGTAAACATATCGAAAAAACATAGGTCAATAGAACCATTCCTTAAGAATTTTATGTGTTGTGGCCTTCTAGCTGAAGTGTCCTCCACATACTCCTCTCTGAAAATCGTTTGTTGCCTTATGGGTTTCACCCTCCACCAAACATAACAACAATACCCCCGCCGGGTCCTTCCGGTAGAGCAAGACATTGGATATGACATATCTTTGTGCTTGCAGCCTTAAGGCTCAATATTTGGATTTATCTACCCCCAACGGGCACTTCAGGAATAAGAGATAATGAACCATGTTCTTATACCAGGGATATCCCTTATATTTGGCATAGACTTTCTTCTTAGATGTCCTAATCCCTTTCTGGTGATCCTCTGGTCTTCCTTCCTCTGTTATCAATTTTATCCCTAGATCTTGCTTGTTATATTTAAATAAAATCTTTGACAACCCCTATCCTTTAATGAGCTTGGTGGGATTTATTTCTAGCTCATATTCTTGTATTTTAGCTATCCACCTACCCCTATTTCCTTCTTTGTCTCCCTACACCAGGATGTCCTTAACTGATGTCATCAGGACAAACACTGTAATTTCCAATTACAACACATAAATATGAAATTACTTTAGAGCCTTAACTAGTTCATAGGCTTGTTTCTCCAATATATTTTATTTCTGCTCAGCATCCCTTTGGACTTGGCTGAAAAGGGCAATGGGCTACTCATAACCTTCTTTGTTTTTTTGTAGTAGCACAACAACAATAGTATGTGGAGAGGTGAAAGAAAAGATGTAGAAATGTACTGAATAGTTAGAGATGGTTATTACTAGGGCCTCAGCCAAAGATTCTTTGATTTTGATGAAAGAATCTCTCAGGGTAGAGCTCCACCTGACTTCACTTTCCTTCTTAAGCATGTCTGTAATACCCTTGACAATTTCTGCATGGTTGGGTATGAACCTCCTCAAGAAATTTATCCCCCCCATAAAGGTTTGAACTCCTTTCTTATTTCTAGGTAGGGGAATAAGGTTGATGGATTTGACTCACTCAAAACCGATATTTACTCCTTCCTGTGCTACTATGTGTCCAAGTAGCATCCCCTCACTCAGGGAAAACTGGGATTTCTTAGGATTCATAGGGAGACCGTACCTCCTACATTTTTCAAAGGTGATCTCTAAGTGGAGGATGTGCTCTTCATCGGTTTTGGAGAAGACTGTGATGTCGTCCAAGTAGACCACCATGAATTTGTCTCTCTCCTATGAAAGCTATGTCCATGGCTCTCTAAAATGTGGCCCTTGCATTTATCAGCTAAAAATGGATGTAGGCATAGATGAACATTCCCCATGGGGTGGTGAAAGAAGTTTTCTTTTGATCCTCAAGTTGGACTGCCACCTGGTTATACGCAGAGAATCCATCCATCATGGACATCCTGGCTGAGTTAAACACCTTATGCAATATATGACCCATCTTGGGTAGTAAGTAGTTATCTTTCAACAGTGCCTTATTTAGATTTCGGAAATCAACACACAACCTTATCTCTACGCTCTTTTTTCGGAAAGGGACTAGTTTGGCCATCCATACAGAGTACCTTAAAGGCACTATGATCTTTTCTTGTAACAAATTTCCCACCTCTTTTTCAATGGAGGTGAATAAGAGTGGATTTATCTGCCTGAGTTTCTATTTGCACGGCTTCATTTCATTCTTCAAATGAATATTATGTTGAATGATATTAGTATCAAATGATTTCAAATCCTCATAAGACCAAGAAAATATGTCCTTGTGATTTTTGAATAGATTTAAATACCTTCATTTTTATTTGAAGGGGATTCTGTTTGATAGCTTGATCATCTAGGGTTCCTCCTATGATCTGATGTTGCAGTCTTCTACTTGATAATCTATCTGCAGGGCTACTGGCTTGGAGACTATGTCATCCTTATTAAAAATCCTTTCCAGTGGGACCAATCCGTGAGGGATGGTATTCTCTTTCAACTGCAGAATTTTGTGCTTAGACACTGTGTCTTTCCATAAAGTGGCGTCTTGATATTCTTCTTCTTCTTCTTGATCGATGGTGGAGTGGAAAAACCCCTCAACAACATTTATGAATATTTTTATCTGCTCATCATCCTCGAATAGCTACCAGTTCTTTAAATTATCAGGTATTAAAGGTTTGTACCTGACTTCTACCTCATATATGAGGAGAGGATTTTGCAGGGGGCTGAAAGTGCTTGCAACTATTGCAAGGGTGTTTTTCATTCAGTTTCCTTGCCTGGGCATAAACTAGATATTGAAATCCAAGAATAAGGTATCAATTAGGTCTGATACTTCGTCCCGGTACATCCTCGGTCTAGGGTGCTTGGCCTAACATTGGTCTTAGATCTGTCTTACGACTAACTCAGATTCTCTATAGACTAATAAGCATTCAATATTCATATTTCTTATTGTTTGTAACCCAAGGAGAAATGCTTCGTACTCCACCACATTGTTGGTCGCCTCAAATTCAAGCTTGAATGAGAGGGGTATCATGTTGCCTTCCAAAGACAACAACAATATTCCAGCTCCATTTCCCTCTTCTGATTTTTCTCTGTCGAAGTAAAATTTTTGCACTTGTTTTTCATTTAAGCACTGGTATTTCAACTGCCTTGTCAGGTGTATTGATGCTTCTTCTAAGAGGTTCTCATCTTCTTCTAAGAATAAGTGGGAGAGGTCATTTTCTTTCAATGAGCTGGGGAGTTTTTTGAGCCTTTCATTGGGGTCATAGTTTTCAAAAACATGTATTCTCTGTACATGATACTTTGCTCTCCTCCAAAAGTGGAAATTGAGGCATAAGTCAAATCTAGCTTGACAGAGCCCCCCACCTTGGAACCCCAAGATCTTGATAAGAGCATTTTGAACCAAGGAGGAATATCATCCACCATTATGTCCATTACCACACTCTTCACCGGTATCTGAGCTAGGTTCATGACCAGGTCTTTTATGATCCCTAACCATTTGAATCTCTTACAGGCAAAGGAGCAGAAGCCCTTGTATGGTATGGTGATCTCCAAGCCCAACTGTTCCATTACCGCTAGCGGCATGAGGTTGTGTGAGGCTCTAGAATCCAACATGTAGTTGTGTAATAAAATATCATGGATCACCGAAGTCACATAGAAAGGTGGAATAGTGTAGGTTTTAACCCTGTATAGAAATTACCTGCATACGAATTCTAAAACACAAAAAATAAACAATGCGAGAGCATAACACATAAAACACATATAACACAAAGATTTTTCCCCTGGATCCCAAAACCGGGACTACCAGCTTGATTTTTCATTATGTTCCTTTCAATGTTACAATACATATTTATACATGCCGAGGCATCCAATACCATGGACCGAAAGTCATCATCGAAAACCATCACGTCCAAAACCATGGACCGAAAGTCATTGTGTCCAAAACCATGTGAAAAAAATTATGCAAAAAACCATAGGTAGGTCTGCCCAACCTATTATAGGGTCCAAAAGCAAAATTTTCTGGGGCGCTACCCCAGAACTCATAGAGTGGGGTTACTTGCACCCCTCATTCCCCTAATGACTCCCCCCACTATGCAATCGGCGCAACAAAGGGGGGGATCCACCCCCTTCTAACCCTTGGTTAACTACGTGGGCTAGTCGTGGAAAGAATATAACACAACCCAACATTCTCCCACCTATTGTTTTCTTTCCACAGGGTGCCACAAGATAGCTTAGTCATTTATCCATCCCTACAATGCCCATTGTTTCTCTACACCAAGAGAACTTCTCAGAGCTCATAGATTTTGTCAATGCATCTGCAATATTCTTCAAAGTGTCCACCTTTACTAGCAATACATTTTTCTCTTCTATCATATCACTCACAAAGTGATACTAAACATAAATGTGCTTTGTCTTTGAATGATATCCAGGGTTCTTTGCCAATAAAATTACACTTTGGCTATCACAATCTATCCTTATAGCTCCCTATACTAACTCAATACTTGAACACAATCTCTGCAACCAAATAGATTCCTTGCTTGCATAAGTGGCTGCCATGTATTCTGCCTCTGTAGTTGATAGTGCCACTACATATTATTTCTTCCTCGTCCAACTGACTGCACCTCCAAAAAGGTTAAACACATACCCACTTGTAGATCTTCTCTAATCTAGATCTCTACCCCAGTCTGTATCAACAAAGCCACAAATATCCAACACTTTTTCCAATCCTGGTATTCCTTGGTAGCACAAACCATAATCGCTAGTGTCATGTAAATACCTGAAAACCTGCTTCAGTATTGTCCAGTGCTCCTTCCCTAGTTTTGACATAAACCTGCTCAATACTCCCACTGCATGTGGAATGTTTGGTCTAGTACAGACCATCGCATACATCAAGGCTATCGACTGCACTTGCATATGGAACATAGTACATGTCCTCTTCCTCTTCTTGTGCCTTGGGACACTGTTCAACAAATAACTTTACACCTACAGGAATAGGAACCTTCACCAATTTACTATCCTACGTATTAAACCTCTGCAATATTTTCTCGACATACTTCCTCTAGCTTAACCAAAGCTTCCTCTTTGTCTGATCAATTTTAATTTCCATGCCCAAACTATAGTTTGCAGCACCAAGATCTTTCATGTTGAATTTGGATGGCAAATGGGTCCTCAATTCCTAGATAATTTCTTTCTCATTTCCAACAAGAAACATGTCATCCACATACAAGAATAGATAAATAACATGGTCACCAACTAATTTAAAATACACACAATGATCTGCTTTGCTTCTAGTAAAGCCAAGTCCTCATATAAATGTATCAAATTTCTGATACCACATCCTTGGTGACTATTTTAACCTAGACGGAGACTTCTTTAACTTGCAAACCAGTTCTTTCTTACCCTTCACTGCAAAGCCTTCAAGTTGCTTGATGTAGATCTCCTCTTCCAGATCCCCGTGAAGAAATGTTGTCTTCACATCCATCTATTCTACCTCAAAATCAAAATCAACAACAACAAATAAAAGCAGTCTAATAGAAATTACCTTGGCAACAGGAGAAAAAATATCACCAAAATCAATTCTTGGCACCTGGGAATAACCTTTTACTACCAATCGAGCTTTTTATTTCTCCACCTTTCCTTCTGCATTTGTCTTCTTCTTGAACACCCATTTGCTGCCAATGGGTTTCCTTCTAGCTAGAAACTCCACCAGGTCCCAAGCCTCATTTTTGTACAAAGATGCCATTTCATCAACCATGGCCTCTTTCTAGAGTTTTCCATCCTCTAAATCCACTGCTTCCTTCATAGTTCTAAGATCATCATCATTAATAGATAAAGAAAAATTTGAACACAAAGTAGATGGACTATTCCTTTCTGGTTGCCTTCTTTCTCGAACTGATCTTCTCACACCTGGAGTTTGTGGCTCTCCATCCTCTGATTCCTCCTTTGTTGTAGAGTTTGATTCTTCCTCCTTTAGCTGAAACTCTATCTTCTCAAGTTTCTTTTGTTGCACTTCATGTTTAATAATACCTTTCACCTCTCTGAACACCACATCTCGGCTGTACACAACCTTCCTTGTTACTAGGTTCCAAAGCTTATAACCCTTTAAACCATCCTTATACCCAATAAAGATGCACTTTTCAGATTTACTATCCAACTTGGTTTGTTTCACCTTTGGAACATGTACATATGCATCACATCTAAATACCCTCAGATGTGAAAGAGAGGGTTTCTTACCAGTCCATACCCCTTGTGGAGTCTTATCCTCCAACGTTGATGAAGGTGATCCGTTGACTAGGTAACATGCTTCTTGCCCTTTCCATCAATGTCTTGTTCATTCTTTATGCAACTCCATTTTGCTGAGATGTATATGCAGTAGTCTTCTATCGTGCTATAGCACACTTCTTACATAATTCTTCAAATTCCTTACTACAAAACTCTCCAACATTATCTATCCTCAACACCTTTATCTTCTTCTCTGTCTGGTTTTCCACCAAAGCCTTAAATTCTTTAAACCTATCAAAGATTTCGGATTTATTCTTAAGGAAATATATCCATGTATTCCTTGAGAAGTCATATATAAATGATACATAGTACACAGACTTACCCATTGATGGAACTTTCACAGGTCCAAACACATCATTGTGCACAAGATCTAATATCTATTTCACCCTCTTACCACCAGAGGGGAAACTCACCCAATTCTTCTTCCCATATACACAATTTTGACAAAAATCAAAATCCAGAGAGCTATTACTCATACCTTCTACCATACCTTTATCATGAAGTATTCGAAGGCCCTTCTCTCCAATATGTCCAAGCCTTTGATGCCATATCATGGTCTTCTCTCTAAAGACCACTGGATTTTCTGCTCCACTTTCAGGAACCACTGAACTGTTGCACCCATAAACAATAGTGCTACCTTGTATATTGTACAAAGTTCGAATTTGAACTCCACGCATCAATACTAATTCCCCTAAACCATACTGCAAGTATCCTTCTTGAACACTATTTTTACACCTGCATCATCCAACCTTCTTATAGAAATCATATTTCTGCCTAATGCAGGAATATGCTGACCACCTGGAAGTGTTATAACCCTTCCACCTTGCAACTTCAACTTTACTTTTCTGTTCCCAATGATTCTAGCCTTCCTGTCATCCCCCAAGAAGACATCACCACCATCATATTTCTCATACTCACAGAATCACTCTCTATTGGGAGTGAAGTGAAAGGATGCACCTGAGTCAATCAACCATGCCTCATGATCTACATGTGTACTTGAAGAAGCCAAGTACACATCCCCACCTTCATCTAAGGTGGTTTTCGCCTCTGCAGAAGGAGCATCATCAGTCCATTTCCTTTATCAGGAGCTTTAGATTTACAATCCCCTTTGTAGTGCCCTTCCTTTCCTCATTTCCAGCACACCACCTTTACAGGTTTTTCTAGAGATTTAGATCTCCCTCTAGATTTAGATCTCGCACTTGATGACTTATTTTTGTTTCTATTTTAGGACTATCCTCATACAGATAAGGCATCACCATTCTGGCTCTCCATATTTTTCCAACTCATCTCCTCCGTCAGCAAGGATGAGATTATTTCATCAAAATGCAAGGGAGTTCTATTGCTACCTATTACAATAATTGGACTATCCCATGATTCTGGTGGGGAACACAACAAACTGATGCACTTATCTTCATCTGAAATTTTAATATCAATAGATAATAATTGAATTACCATAGTATTAAATGAATTCATATACTTTGTCACCGAGTCTCCATCCTTCATCCTCAGGTTATACAACTTTTTCCACAGGAATAGTTTATTCATCAGAGACTTAGATTGGTACAAATTCCCTAACTTGTCCCACAAAGCCTTAGCCGTAGCTTCCCCTGATATATTCAGTAATATTAAATGTAAGACACACAACTTTATTGTGCTCTTTGCCTTCTAATCTAACTTCTTCCATTCTTCATCGGACACTCCTGTTGGTTTAATACCCAGATCTACCACAATCTACTAATCTTTATCCACTAACAGATCCTCCATCTTGAGTTTTCATAACTCAAAACTCTGACCATTAAATTTCCCAATCTCTATCTTTCCACTGCTCTCCATCTTCTTTCACCACCAAAATCGATCTCGCAGACTTCCAACTAAATAGGGTCTACCATAGGCCCTAGTGAAACCCCTCAACAACAAAGGCATCCCCTTGAAGCCAAAACAACTCTGGTACCAAATGTAGGTTTTAACCCTATATAGAAATTACCTGCATATGAATTCTAAAACACAGAAAATAGATAATGCAAGAGCGTAACACATAAAACACATATACACAAAGATTTTCCCCTAGATCCCAAATGGGACTACTAGCTTGATTTTTCATTATGTTCCTTTCAATGTCACAATACATATTTATACATGCCAAAGCATCCAATACCATGGACCGAAAACCATCGTATCCAAAACCATGGACCAAAAATCATCTCATCCAAAACCATGGACCGAAAACCATTACGTTCAAAACCATGTGCAAAAAATCATTCACAAAACCATAGGTAGGTCTGCCCAACTTAATATAGGGTCCAAAACCAAAATTTTCCGGGGCACTACCCTGGACCCCATAGAGTGGGGTTACCTGCACCCCTCAAACCCCCTATGATCCTCCCTACTACGTAATCTGTGCAACAAAGGGGCGGCTCCTCCCCCCTTCTAACCCTTGGTTAACTATGTGGGCTAGTCATGGAAAGAATATAACACAACCCAACAAGTAGATGGATGAGTTTCTTCTACACACGGCCCAAAACAACCATTGGCCTCACCTCCTGGAGATTTAAACTATCATGGGCTAGTGCTAAGGTAGATGGATGCATTACTTGAGAGACTTGAGCTTTATAAGTAGTCTACTTTAGAAGCCCGATCAGAGGGACATAAATCTTGACTTTTACAAGCTCCCTCTGGAGATTGAATGTAGGTTGGACTTTTTATATACTTCTAGGCTTTGTTCCTTCTTCATTACCACTATAATTTTTCAGTGGATCAAGTGCCTCCTTGTCAATGTGTCCCTGTGCATTATTTCTTTCCTTAGTTTCAAGGACTTTCATCTTGGAAGGGTCAGGATTTAGCTTGCCTTCCTCTTTGTCTAGTACTGGAGGAATAACCTGGGGAGTTGTTTCCTCCTATTTCTTTGGTTCTCTTGACCTCTTCTTTGACCTATTTACACTGTGTCTATGCTTGCATGAACTTTGTAAACTATTTTCTATAATAATCTATATCATCCTTATATGTTGCTTCTCCATCATGAATGACCTCCTGGTGAAACATATTCTCCTATTATTATTCAGGGAAAGTTGAATATAAGTTTCCATGCATATCCTGTGTATCTGGCAATTTCTCATCGCGAGCATCTTCTATGTATAAAGGATGAGGGATCTGGTCGAGCTACTCCTTTCTCTTGCTTCGAATTATTTTCAATGGAGGTCTTCTATACTGCGGGTTGTAACCCTAGTTTTTTACTTGAGCATTCCATTTGGAGAAGCTCTTGTTCTCAATCTCAAGCTTTCCAACCTTCTATGATAAAATCCTCATGAGTTCTTCTAGTTCCTCCATCTTCAGGTCTAGTAATTCTCTATCTCGACTAGAGGAAGATGCCTCTTCTTTCCCTCTTTTGTTCTTAGTAGGTTCTCGCTTTCCTCTTGAATTTCTTGCTGAGGCGAAATTTTCCTCCACCTCAAGGCATCAATTTGGAGTTGATCTAGAGTGATAGACTTCATTTCCCTTAGAGTAAAGCCAAATTTAGATTCAAATGCTCCCAAAAAGGCTATTCGGGCAATAGCTGGAGGAGGCTTTATCTCAGCTAGCAAGTTATTGTATTGCTTGTTAAACCTCTCTATAAATTCTGACATATCCTTTTTTGGCTTCTTCTTGATGACATTAAACTCTATGAGGAGGTACTCATGGTTTCTCTTTTAACCCCATTTCTGTGTGAAAGAGTTTTCAAGTTCCTCCCAGGTAATGATGGAGGCATTAGGTAGGGATTTGAACCACTTTCTAGCCTCTCCATCGAGGTATTGTACAAAAAGTATCATGACCACATCCAGTTGTTCCACGTTTATGTTCCCGGCAATAGCACTGAAGGTTTCCATGTGATTGTGCGTTGTGTTATCATCTTCCCCATTGAACCTGGGCAGCTACTTTAGGTAGTCCCGGGGTATTACATTTATAGCATCAGGTAAACTAAGAGGTGCATATTGATTTAGCAAAAATCCTAGAAGAGCCATTTGGATTAATGGAGGGGGATTGAGACTTGACTAAGGAACTTGGCCCAAAAACACAGTCATAGGAGTGGCTAGACCGAATGCAGGGTATGATAAGGTATTAGGAACAAATCCTGAGTAGTGAATAACATCAAACTGAGAGCTGGATGAGGAAGCCTCAAATGCTGTTGAGATGGTAATATCAACAGGGGGAGTTTTCTCTTTCCGAACTTTCCTCAAAATTAATTTTTTTGGGTTAGATACTGATGGGGGTTTCTACTGAGATGTATCTAAGCGAGTGTGAGGTCTTTTAAAATCCATGATGATGAGTAAAAATGAGGGGTGTGGATGCGCCAAGGTGATGTGGATGCAATAATAATAGACTTCACTCACCTACACAAAGAGTGTTCAATTTGTCATATCCTAGGGGAAAAATCCTTCAATACATTCCTTATCAACGACGCTAAAATATGTTGTAGCTCCCAGAAACAACCTTTGATTGATTACAAGACCAGTGCCTGGCCACGCCTAGATATTGTGTATCTCATATGATTTTCTAGAAATGGAGACATCACATATAGTATATAATGGGCTGGTTCATTCACCTAAAGGAGTAAGACATTAATTTCTTGGTACTTCTTCCCATACACTAATCTCATAAATATGCATAAAACAATGGAGGGCGAGTAGTCCAAGGACTTACAGTTTAATAGGATTTTGTAGAGAATTGATAGAGGATAAGGAGAAGGATTAACTCATCATATGGAGCTTAAATCATCAAGAATTCTATGCTTTAACACATAGAACTTGCAGCTTTAAGAATTGATATACTTATCTGAGTTAGAAGTAGAGATAATGGGTAAAAGATAGGTTGGGATTTATGATTCATGAAGAGTAATATTTAAAGACATAATTTCAATAATCCATATAGGCACTAGCATTAACAATTTTGATACAAATGAATCTGTGAGGAACTTACAGGCACATGCATAACATTTTGATACTAGTGAATCTATGAGGAAGTCTTGAAATATTTCTAATAGTTGTGATTGCATGAAATGATAGAAGAAACATGAAGATAGCGGGTTTTAACAAAGGGATAACATACTGTAATACAAGAAGGGGGAATCACCACCATTTCTTCATATTCTGAAAGATGTGTATCCTAAAGTTATAAAGTCTGAAAATTACATGTAGAGTTTTCTTTAGAATTTTTGAACCTGAATGAAGTCTTGCTTCCTACTATTTGTTCTAGAGAGGGGTGCATGGACATTCATTACAACAAAAGTATCTTTGGCTGAGTCTCAATTGTCAGGTTGATTAGCTGTCTTGGTCAGGATGGCTCTGTGGCCCAAAAATATTATGGAATTAATGAACTCATTGAAGGAAGGCGTGTTATAGGACAAAAATAAGTAAACAACTAGGAGGAAAACTAAATGAAAATTCTTCATGCCCATCCTGTGATCACCTCTACCTCAGGCCATAATTTTCTCATGGTATGGCCACCTGTGCTACTCAGCTGACCTCCTTGCTTCTGCCTTAACTGATGGAATTCCTTGTTCTGTGGAGTATCGAGTGGGTCATTGCAAGTGCCTGTCTCAGTGGTTCTTCATTTTGTAGAGGATTGAGGCTCCATAATGATCCATTAAATTCGCCTGAGTCCTGCCATACTAATCTATTGTTGCACCATACTTCATTGACTACTTCAACTACCAACCCATCTACCTTTAAAGCTTTGTGTCATGCTCTGAGGCTTTATCGTACTGAGACTTTTAGTTTTAAAAACATTATGAATCAATGAGAGTAGATGCACCTTAGCACCCCCCCCCTTGGTTTATTCCCTTTCCATTAGTTCCTTCATATGACTAGGGGCTATGACCAAGTGTTGAGCCCTCAGTTGCTAAGGCCTTCAGGCTCCTGTCCGAGGCCTTCTCCCTTTGTTATATGAAATCCATCACTTCGGCTCCAAGGGTTGCCACTGTTATTTCTCGATGAACCCTGCGATCACAGATCTGTGGGGTCGGGCCCACTAGAAGTATCACAATTCTACCACCAGAGAGGGGGACCTTTTACCATATTTCTCAACACTGGATGCCTATCCAGACACAAGAGTTTTATAGGTCAAATTACATAATATATCGTGTCAGGGAGGATCCCCACTTATCACAATCACAGGCCTCGAAGGAAGTTTAGTTTAGGAGCACTTCAACCTATGCGACTGTTGATTGCTGATCTACTGGGGCTAACGTCATGACTACCATGTGCCACCTTGTGATTGGTGACATGTGTCACCCAAAAATGCCCCATAGGACCTTCAAAATGCCAAATCTACATGCCACATGTCACTCATATTTCCACGTCATTGATGGTGTCAACTGTTATGTCATCTATAAGGGTGAATCATATCCCACCACATGGTCATCTGGAAGAGAGAGAAACTGCCCCACCTGGCCTTGGTATTTTCATGAATTACTTTGTTAAATAGAATTAGCCCATTCTCAACAATATAACACTATATCGCAAATCAGTGAGAATGCAAGATTTTTAAGTTAGAACCCCTCTTCCACGCTGATCACTGATTTTCGATCTTGCAGGTGTTGTGGCTAAATATTGCAGCATGCAACACAAGTGCGGCATGAGGCAAGGAAAGCTCCCTAGAGACAGTCGGTGGGTTAATTGTATACCAGTGCCTAGGACATCTTAAATAGAGGAGTGCTTGTGAGTTTATATTGTAAGCAGGTTACAACACTCCAATTGTCTGTAAAAAGAAAAAACAAAAAATTAAATAGGAAGGGCTTGGTTCAATAAGCTTTCAAAGAGGAAGATTCAGGCCAACTGATGGATCCAAATGTTGGGGGGTATTTGGGAAGTCTCAAAGAGAAATGACTTCTCCTTCTCATGGCCAACACAAGAAAATGAGACAGCTTAAAGTGAAGTTTTATTAATGGTGGAGAGGAGGAAAGGAGGGAGAGAAATAGATGCATAGGGTTGTAACAAACAAAATCCTAGGCATCAATGTTCCAACAGAAAGGGGAATTCAATGGATAGGGTCATAAGCAAGATAGAATCCTAAACCATGGTTTTCCAATGAGATGATAAAAATAGACGAGAAAAATAAGGTTTCAGATAAAACATAACATGGGTATCTTTCTCTAACAAAGAAGCTAAGATAAATCCATATATTGAAGAGGAGCCAACTACGTTCATCACACTATTTCAAAGAAAGAAAAACACAATTGAAATGAGATTACCAAGAGGAACTTGTTTCACATTAATCATGCTTGGAATCAATAGGGAAACACCATTTATCCCAAAGGGACCAATAATCAGTCCATACACTTAGCCATGATACCAGTGAAGTCCCTTAAAAACATATTGAATCAAAATGGCAACACAGAGTTCAACCCTCGCAGGTCTGACAATATGGAACCTCTGTATTATCTTTCATCCCACTGTTTATAAGAGGACAAGGGTATCTTTCAATTTCAATTAAAATATATGAGCCTAAGCCCTAGATGTCATGCTAGAATAGTTGTCTCGACTCTGTCAGGCTTTGCTACCACCTACCTAAGATTACAATAGGGATCGAATCCCTTTCTTGGAAAAATACAGAAATAAATGCTCGGAGAAAGAAAGTTGAGAGAGGGAGGAGGAGGTTTCCCCTTAATGATTGAGTGGAGGCCTTCAATGGAGCCATATCCATGTTTTTTTCATGCTTCTCTCTACTCTCGAGGTAGCTTACTACTGCATCGGCCAACTTCTTTCAACTCTCCTTTGACTAGTTTCGTCATCGACTTATGGAGGCATGTTACAGGCTGAGTCTTTCTATGAATTCACCCATACCTTCATTAAAATCCCCATCTATTGATCCATCCTCCCATTAAAATCTACGCATAGTCCTTTTAGCACTACGCTATAGAGAACAGTGAATCAGTCGTGGGCCTTTTAAAACCAAAAAAAATAGAACAAGTGAGTTATGCCCTTTTACTTTTATCATAGCCCCTTTGTTATTTATTCATATGACCATAGACGGGGACTGGGGGCTTACATTTAAGTGCTTAAGGCCTTGACTTGCTGTGTGGGGGCCTTTTTCTTTATATCGCATAAGCCCCTCATCAGTTGATTTCCTGGACTCAAAATATTTGTAAATCGAAACTTATAATATATCGCGTTTAGAGATTTTTTCTACCGCATCGCAATCACCGATAAGCTTGAGGCTAAGAGCTTTCAATAACCAATAAACTATTGACATCACCACTGCCATGTGTCACCCTATGAGTGGTTCCACACGACACCCAAAAATAGCCCCATAGGACCCCTAAAAGCGCCCAAAACAAATGACACATGTCCATCTTCCACATCATCTTCTGGACTTTCCACATCATTACTGACATCAACTGCCATTTCATCTCAGTGGACCAACTAGAGGCCACCACATGGCCACTTGGAGGAGAGAGAAAGAAGCCCGCCGAGCCCTATTTTTCCATGCTTTCCTTTGTATTTAAAAATTGGCCCTCCCACACAGTTTTGGTCCATATCGTAATATCATCGATTTTTTATAGTTTCAGACCTGCGACCCTATCGATCTTTTGATCATTGATACCACATGGAGGAGAAAGAGAAGGGGAGGCTCGGCCCTTAGTTTGTGTAGTCATTTCCTTTGTAAATCAGATTCGGCCCCTCCTAGCAGTACAACATTGTATCATAATCGGCCCCGTATGTGCTGTCTTAAGCCTTAAAATGCCACTAATCATCGATTGTCGATATGTGATATCGGCAATGAGTGGATCACTAATCTACTTCTGCCGATGCTCTTTACCTACCTAGACCCACCGATGCCAATATGTGATTTTTCCCTCAAACATAGCCTTTTTTGGGTTTTCTGAGCTTTCTAAAGGGAACCTTCATCAGGCCCTAACTTCTGATCTAGGAACCCTTTTTTGGACTTCTATATACCCTCAGAAATCTCTTTTTGAGCACTCTACAATAGAGAGGGTTGTGTCTACCTCTAACATCTTCTATGGCTCATAATTTGGCATCAAACATCACTATTGTTTATATTTTTAAGCAACTGAAGACTGATGAAGAATTGAGTGACAACATTGGCTCCTACTAGGGACAGTGGCTTTTTTGCAAGGTGATGAGAACCTACAGAATAGTATCCTTTACCATTGGGCATAGATTTAGTAATAAATGTACTTTATAATCAACAAAATCTCCATAGCACTTTTCTTCAAACTCTAAACTGGAAAAATAAAAATTCTAACAACTGAAAAGTAAATGCTCAACTGGTGAGCTTATTTATGTATAATACTACTTATGCACAATACATAATTGAGCTAAGTATGTTCAACTCTGCAACATATCTAGGACAAAATAAGAGTATTGGACCACATACCTTTATACTACTAGAAAAAAAGAAGAAATGAGCATGCACCTTGAAAAATTTTCAAATGAAAATATTGAAGCATGCTTAGAACACAAGGTTTGTTGTTGACTTAAGAGTATGCTCATATACTCAGCCACATGGTCATGTAATAGACAAGGAGTGCTTACAACAACCTCTTCTTCACATACAATCTATTGACAGATGTCCGTTGGGTCATGGCAGCCACAAACATTGCTTGGCTCTTTGGCTTCTTCACAGATGGGCCAGGAAGCAGAGGTTGACTTTTCTTCTTTGAGGACTTTGGGCTCAAACCAATTTGGATCGAAAAGTCATTTCCCCTTTTCAGCTGCCCTGGGAGGCTCCTTGGAGGAAGTGCCTTTGTTTTGGTCCTTTCCGATGGTTTTCTTTCTAGATAACTGAAGAGAATTCTCTTGTGCAACCAATTCATCATGAAATCAGAGAAATGCTTACATCAATCATCCATATCATCATCATTTAGAGTTACATGAAGATCATCCCACTCTTCTTCATGCATTTTGGATTCTTGCTCTTTGTCAGAGAAATAGGAATATTATCATCGAAGGCTTCTATTTTCTAATTCCAGTTTCATCAGTCTATATAATGAGTTATTTAATAAGCTAACCTTATCTTCCATTGTCTCTTCCATTTCTTGTCAAATGTAGTAGCCAGATTGTTTACAATTAATATTCATACAATGGATTCGCCAGGTTGTTTACCATAAAATTAATTAATGGAGTTGCCTAGGTGAGATATACCAGAAATATGTTGTGACTAAATCTTGCACCATGATGCACAAGTGCGACACGAGGCAAGGAAAGCTCCCTAGAGACAACCTATGGTTTGATTGTAGACTAGTGCCTAGGACATCTTAAATAGAGGAGTGATTGTGAGGTTATATTGTAAGGGGGTTACAAAACTCTAGTTTTCATGTAAAAAAAACAAAAGAGGAATTAGGAGGGGCTTGGTTCGATAAGATTTCAAAGAGGAATATTTAGGCCAACTCATGGATCCAAATGTTGGGAGTTATTTGGGAAATCTCAAACAGAAATTACTTCTCCTTCTTGTGGCAGACACACGAAAATGAGACAGCTTAAACTGAAGTTTTATTGATGGTGGAGAGGAGGAAAGGAGGGAGAGAAATAGACGCATAGGGTTGTAACAAACAGAATCCTAGGCATTAATTTTCCAGCAGAAAGGGGAATTCAATGGATAGGCTCATAAGAAAGACAAAATCCTATACCATGGTTTCCCAATGAGATGATAGAAATAGAGGAGTGAAATAAGGTTTTAGATCAAGCATAACATGGGTATTATTCTATGCCAAAGAAGCTATAATAAATCCATATATTGAAGAGGAGCCAACTGCATTCATTAGACTATTTCAAATAAAGAAAAACACAGGTGAAACGAGATTACAAAGACGAACTTGTTTCACATTAATCATTCTTGGAATCAACAGGGAAACACCATTTATCCCAAAATGACAAATAACAGTCCATACACTCAGCCATGACATCAGTAAATTCCCATAAAAACATATTCAACCAAAATGGAAACACAGAGTTCAACCCTTGCGGGTTTGAGAATTTGAAACCTCTGTATTATCTTTCATCCCCAATTATCATGCTAGACTCATTGTCTGAGCTCTGTCAATCTCTGCTACCACCTACATAAGTTTAAGACAAGGATCGCATCCCTTTCTTGGAAAAATATAGAAATAAATGCTCAAAGAAACAAAGTCGAGAGAGGAAGGAGGAGGTGTCCCCTCAATTCTTGAGCGGAGGCCTTGGATGGAGCCACGTCCCTACTTTTGTCATGCCTCTCTCTCTTGTTGAGGTGGTTTACTGCTACATCAACCACCTTTTGTCAACTCTCCTTTGAATGCTTTTGGCACTGACTTATGGATGCGTGTTAAAGGCTAAGTCTTTCCATGAATGTGCCCATTACTTCATTAAAATCCCCATCTACTGACCCATCCTTGCATTAAAACCTTTGCGCAGTCATTTCAGCACTATGTTGTAGCGAATAGTGGATCGGTCAAGGGCATTTTAACACCAAAATAGATAGAACAGGTGATCATTTTTAATTAACTCTTAGGCATTTATCCTTTATGCCCTTTTATTTTTATTATAGCCCCTTTTTCTTTTCTTTATATGACCATAGGCGAAGACTAGGGGCTTATATTTTAAGCACTTAAGGCCTTGACTTACTATGCAAGGGCCTTTGTCTTTATATTGCATCAGTCCGTCATCGACCGATTTCCCGTATCTGAAATCTTTGTAAATCGCAGCTTATAATATATCGCGTTCAAAGCTCTTTTATATCACAACGCAATCATCGATAAGCCCAAAATCCAGAGCTGTCAATCACCAATAACCTGTTGACGTCATTGCTAATGTCATCACTCCCATGTGTCACCCTGTTAATGGTGCTATGTGGCACCTAGAAATAGCCCCATAGGACCCCTAAAAATGGCCAAAACGAGTGGCACATGTCCACCTTCCATGTCATATTCCATACTTTCCATGCCATTTCTAACGTCAACTACCATGTCAGCTTGGTTGACCAATCGAAGGACACAACATGGCCTCTTGAAGGAGAGAGAAAAAGGCCCACCAATCCCTATTTTTCCATTCTTTCCTTTGTATTTAAAAATCAATCGTACTCTATGATTTCGGTCCATATCATAATATCGGTGATTTTTTTATAGTTTTAGACATATGACCCCGTTGATCCATTGATCAATGATGCCACAAGGAGGAGAGATATATGGGGAGGCCCTTTGTTTGTGCAGGCATTTCCTTTGTAAATCAGAATCAGCCCCTCCTGGCAATACAACATTGTATCATAATCGACATTGTCTATGGTTGTCTTAAGCCTTAAAACCTTGTCGATCATTGATATGTGATAGCGGTGATCGATGGATCACTAATCTACTTCCACGAATGCTCTTTACCCACCTAGACCTGCTGATATGGATATGCGATTTTTCCCTCAGACTTTTTGGGTTTTCTGAGCTCTCTAAAGGGATTCTTCAATAGGCCCTAACTTCTGATCCAGGAACCCGCTTTTAGACTTCTATATACCCCCAAAAAGATTTTTTCAAGTACTCTGCAATGAAGAGGGTCTTGTCTAGTTCTGATATCTTCTATGGCTCATAATTTGGCATCAACATCACTGTTGTTTGTCTTTTTAAGCTACTAAGGATTGATGAAGCAGTGAGTGACAATAGTGGGATGGCGACATTCCGACATGGGGGACTTTGACATGGCTGATTTGTGGGATTCACTATGCCTGGGGCCCTTGACCTCTAACAAACCATACCACCACATGGAGGAGAGAGAAGGGGCCCACCTGTCCCTGTCTTTGAATGCATTTTCTTTGTTAAACTATTTTGATCCTCCTCGACGATTTCACATTATATTGACAATTGCCCCCCCCCCCCTCCCCCGCCAAAATTCATTAAGGATGGCACATTAGGTACTGCAGGGACCATGTGGGGCTGCAGGAGTATGAGATATGGAATTTTTCTATCACCGATCATCGACAAGCCTATGAACTCTTGAGGCCTATCGATATGCCCCATAAGCCAATGTGTGGTATTGCGATGATACAAGATGCAGGATTGTGGGACTGTGGGGTGAGGGACTACAGGGTGCCCAATATGCTTGACTTTCTATGCTCGGGGTCCTTTGATAAGCTCTTTTCGTTCATTTCAGTGCAACAAAACTCCTGATCTTCACTAGGGCATATCGTCTGATCCAGAAGTCAATTTTGGGACTTCTATATATGTTGGAAATCTTGTTCTGGGCACTATGAAATGGAGTGGGACTAATTTGGCTTTGAGAGCTTTTATGGCCTAGGAAGGTGGCTTCAAACTTCACTTCTCTTTGGAAATATTGACCAATTGAAACCCATAATGTAGTGAGTGCAACACAGAGAAAGCACTAATGTTCAATATTGACAAGGAAAAGTAAGTATTTGTGGAGATGAAGCGAAGATTTATGGACACGAGAGATTCTACATCTACCACGTAGCAAAAGCGGAAGAATAAGAATGACATAATAGCAATTGAGATACATAATATGGATCTATGTATTTTAAAATATTTTCTACCAACTTGCATGAAGTTGTTACGAAACCAGAAAGCTATAGAAGGAATCTAGGAATTGATAGACTCTTGTGCATCTAAGGAAGCATTGGGGAGTGAAATGCGTGAACTAAGTAATTTATATAGACAAAAGAGAATTGGAGAAGAAATGAGGCTTAGTGCACAAATAAAAGAATATAATATGGACCAAGTTATTTTAGATATGAGATCTGAAGCTAATGTCCTCACGAAGCAAACATGGGACCTAATGGGTAAACCGGAATTTCAATGGGCACCTATTCAGTTGAGAATGGTGAATCAATAGAATTTTTTTCGTCTAGGAATATTATCATGCATTACAGTGGACATTGAAGGGGTGTGCACTACTACATATTTTGAGGTAACAGAAATTGGGATGATAGTAATCCCTATCCTGCATTACTTGAATTGGATTGAGCATTTGCTAACATGGCTATAATGAATCTGAAGAAG
The DNA here is from genome assembly GCA_000404065.3 of Pinus taeda. NCBI lineage: Eukaryota > Viridiplantae > Streptophyta > Pinopsida > Pinales > Pinaceae > Pinus > Pinus taeda. Next base: position 129,027 of record APFE030111057.1, on the reverse strand, counting down.
AGGAAAATTATATTTGAAAGCAACAATTTGAGAGTAATCATTCCTTTGGATCCATCAAAAGGAGCAAGGTTTACTAATCCAGTTAAAGAGGAGTAAAACGCCACTAATATATATAACATCTATCAAGTGACAATCAAATAAGAAGAATGGATTAACCCCACTGCAGATGGAAATTTGAATTGGGAGCATGACAAATCTTGTGCTTTAGATTGAGAGCAAGAATTAGAAAATTTGCAAAATAGGTTACTTGAAGCATCTACAAGAAGATGTATAAGAGTGACTAAGTCACTTCATTCAATAACCTCTGAGGTATGTAATTTTCATTACTATGATGGTTCAAGTGATATAAATAATTTTATTGAAGAATATGAAGAATAGGTACCGAAATGTCAAAGATTATTATCCCTAGATATAACCCTAAGAGATAATCCTGCTAGATGGTGGGGTATGCATAAGAAGAATATAGGAACTTGGAACGAATGTCGAAGGTTGATATGGGAAAGGTTTGGTCAGGTAGATATACAATTGAAAGATAAATATGATGGTAAAACTAATCCTAGAGAGCACACCCAGCTTTGCATGAAAAAATGGAAGGAGATTCCCTGAGAAGAATGGGTGCATGGGTTCATCCATACACTGGAGATAATTCCTCAAAACTGGTATTTGGAAATAGAATTTTGACATGGTACTATGAGTTATATAGAGATGATTAATGGGTTTGTATTCACATTTAGCTTTGAACATAACTATCCATATATAGATTCAACCCTTCAGATAGTTAAAAAGAATATTTTTGAGAACGAAATTCCACTCACTTGGGAGCCTGATTTGGCTACGCAGCAACATAATGTACTAGAATGCTACAACATCGCCGCAGAAGAAGATGAACACCCTCACAATATTGATATAGTAGAATCTAAAGGTTTATCACAAAGTGAATGGACATATATGTTAGTAATGCCTGATATAACGAAGCCATTGAAGACAAAGAAAATAAATATAGGGTTAGAAGAGGAGCCAAAGTTTGCAACCATAGAAGATTATTGGGATGAAGACACAGTCAGCAAGGTAGTAGATCTTTTGCATGAATATCATGAATTATTCCCACTAAGTTTTCATATATGAAGGTCATTGTAGCAGATTTAGGAGTTATGAGAATTCCTCTTAAGCCTGATGTGAAGCTAGTTAAGCAAAGGCCTTATAGACAGAATACAAAATACAAAAAAAAAGTGAAGAAATAACTTGAGAAAATGACAATGTCTAGAATCATTGAATTTGTGGAAGAATCAGAGTGGGTAAGTCCTATCGTAGTAGAAGAAAAGAAAACATAGGGTGAGATCAAGATTTGTGTTGATTTAAGGAAGATAAATGATGCATGTCTACATGATCCATTTCCTACTCCTTTCACTAATGAAGTATTGGACAATGTATGAGGTCAATAAGCCTATTCATTTATAGATGAATTTTCAGGATACCATGAGATTATAGTTTCACCAGAGGATCAACATAAGACCACATTCGCTACAGAATGGGGTTCATATCATTATACAATGATGCCTTTTGGATTGAAAAATCCCCCTGGAATATTATCAAGAGTAGTGGTTACATCTTTCAAAGAGTATGTTAACAAGTTTTTGGAATTATACTTCAATGATTTGAGAGTGTTTGGATTATGAAGAATTATGTTGCAATATTAAGGCTAATTCTCTCCACATGCAGGCAATATAATATTTCTCTTAATATCAAAAAGTGTATATTTTGGTATATTATTAGGAAATATTTTTTGCAAGAAGGGATTCATGGTGGATCCTATGAAGATTGTTATTATTATGAATTTACCTCCACCAAATACTGCGAGGCATCTCTGAACCCACTGGGAGATGTAGGATATTACGGAAAGTTTATCAAAGGATATGCAGAGGTGACTTCGCATATGGAAAAATTGTTGAAGAAAGATGTAACATTTCTATGGAATGAAGAGTGTCAAAAGAGCCTCGACACATAAAAAATAAAATATGGTAACTGCACCTATTTTGGTTTTCCCATAATGGAATAAGGAATTTCATGTTCATGTGCATGCTTCATTCATATCTTTAGGAGTAGTATTGGTACAACCTAGTGCAGGAGAAATAGATCATCCCATAGCTTTTGCAAGTAGGACACTGTCTAAAGTAGAGAATATCTATACAACTACAGAAAGGGAAGGTCTAGCTATGGTATATGAATTACAAAAGTTCAAACATTATTTGTTGGGATCACATTTCAAGATGTTCATAGAACACTCTGCACTAAAAGATTTGGTAAACAATCCCATTTTAGGAGGAAAACTTTGCAGGTGGCTATTACTATTTCAGGAGTATGACTTTGAAGTTATTGTTAAGCCATGAAGAATAAATGATGGAACTCATCATTTATCGAGGACATAAACAGAAGAAGAACCAAAAAATATAGAGGATAATCTTCCTAATTCATAGTTGTTTTCGATCAGAGTAGTAGATGAGAACTTTGCTAATACTATTCATTTCTTAACCACAGGAATAGCCCCTTCAAAATACACTACACAATAGAAGAAAGAGTTTATGGTTAAGGAAGCATATTTTTCACTCATAGTAGGACATTTGTATAAATTGGGACCAAATGAAATAATACACAGATATGTGCCTAAGCATGAAGGGCAGATAATTTTGACAAAAGCTCATAGTGGCGCAGTTGGTGGACATTATGTAAGGAAATCCACTGTGTAGAAAATTTTAAGAGTAGGACTATGGTGGCCTACATTACCCAAATATGCAAAGGAATATTGTCAAGCTTGTGATATCTACCAAAGAACAAACAAACCTTCAAGAAGAGATGAAATTCTACTAGTACCACAAGTAACATTGTAGTCTTTTAAAAAATGGGCTATTGATTTCGTGGGATTGATCAATCCACCAGGGAAAAATCTGGTGTGAAGTATATAATCACTGCGACTAATTATTTGACTAGGTGGGCCAAAGCACAACCTGTGAATGATTGGAACACAAAAAATGTTGCGAAGTTCATATTCGAGTATATTTTGTCCAGATTTGGCTCTCCAAATATATTGATGAGTGATCAGGGCTCGCATTTCTTGAATCAAAGAATTGAAGCATTAACTGAGGAATTTCATGTTTACCATCAGAAGATAATTCCTTATCATCCTTGGGAAAATGGAACTATGGAAGCATTCAATAATATTTTGAGTAATGCACTCACAAAAGTGTGTAATGTTAACAGAAATGGTTTGGATCTAAGGATTTTAGCAGTGTTGTGGGCATATAGGATAACATGCAAGAAACTAACAGGATAGATAACTTTTAGGTTGGTATATGGACAAGAAGCAATCATGACTATGGAGTACATTGTTCCAAGTTTAAGAATTGCAAACTTCATAGAAATGGTAGACTCTGATATAATGGAAGAAAGGATGGCACAATTAATTTCTTTGGAAGAAGATAGGTTTATAACAAGTTTTCATCAGCCAGTGAAAAAAGAAAGGGAGAAATCCTAACATGATAGGCACATCAAGTAGAAGAAATTCTGAGAAGGATATCTTGTACTTTTATATTATAGCAAATTCACGAAGTTCCCAAGAAAATTTGAAACACATTGGTTAGGACTGTATATCATCAAGCACATCTCTAATGGTGGTGTAGTTTAGCTCATGAAGTTAAATGGTCGATTTATTCCAGGACAAGTGAATGGTAGAAAATTCAAGGTATACATGGACCACTCTATCCCTTAGGCTTCACACTAAAGAACGAAAGGAGAAGAGTCTTACTTCCACCTGCAGTTGAAATTAGGCACTAGAATGTAAACTACTATAAAGAAGAGAACTTCACCAAAGGAAGATTACTACGTGATATTTAGGAGTATGTTGGAATCCAAAAGAACCACGATGAAGGAAGGATTGTTATGCCACAAGGGAAGGTTTGTCTAATTTCACTGGAAATATGACAGTTGGAGGGAAAAAGTTGTTGTTAAAAGAAGGTTGTTGTAATGTGGCATGAGAGAAACACATTTATGAAGCACAGTTAGTTGGTTCTAGTGCCATATCTACATTGAATGTGAAATATCTAAGCTAGTCATTGGGTATGAAATTCAAATTCACTATTAAATCCATGTCCTACTCTAGATTTTACACTTAACTATATGGAGAATTCAGTTTCAGAATTGGCAACCAAGTGTGAGACAAGTGTGTTGTTGTATGTTCGAGAGAAGTTTCAAAGTGATTGATAGAGAGTTTAAAGAGAAAGGGCTAGTAAGCATCATGAAAGCCCAGACTAGTAAATCCACAACATCAAGTGTATCTATGTCTCCAAGGCACGTGAGGTCAGCGTGAAAACAAGTAGCCACGAAAGAATAGCCATAAAGAAGACAAGAAAGGAGAGCATCTGAAGCCTCTGGAGTATAGCTAAGGACATCCCCGAGAAATAAAGTAGCGAAAGAGAATCGGACAAAGAACAAGCAAGATAAGAAGCTTGCATAGAAAGCGAAGAAACTAATGTAGTAGAAGAACCAGAACAAATCCATGACAGTGAGGATGAAGTCAGGATGTAGCAGATGGAGACAAAGGGTGCAAAAATTCCCTCTGTGCTGCCACCATATTTTCCACCAAGAAAATCGGGTGCCAAGCCAATTAAACATCCCAAAGATGAAAAATTTGGCACTTTCACACCATTGTGACCAAAAAACGCGTCATTTGAAGGACAATTACTAGGAAAATATCCGTAATTGAAGATGGAGCATTAGGACTTCAGTGATTAGAGTAAGTATCCACAGTTTGAGCCAATAAGGTACCTACAATAGGTATACTATCCAAAGAATGGAGTTACAAGGTTGGAGCCACACCAGTGGACTTAGGGATTGGAGAGATCGAGCTTGCTAAGCATGTTAATCGTGCTACACTTTGGGATAAGCATGACTAACACAACCTTTGTTCGATAGTTACTAGTATTAGTGCATGAAGGATGCCTTTAGATGGGGAAGATGATCTCGATTGATGAAATGTTGATACGAAGGACTCCTAGATGTCCATACCAAGGAAAGACCCCAACGAAGACTTCGTTAGTAAAAACCAAGACAAGGCAGTAGTACAAACCATGAAGGACAAGTTTGGGATAATAAAAAATTCACGAGTTTATGATATAACTCCATCATCGACCAAGGGGTGTGCTTTTACACAAACATCTTAGTTAGAAAGATAATGAGGAAGTGTAGAGAGAATGAAATCCCAGCAGCTGTGGTTTCCTTAGCCATGCAGTGCAACATCGGGGTTCGGTTCAACTGGGTTAGATATTTATGCATGGAATGTTTGGAGGACTTCTACGAAGCACGGGAAGAGGGTAAGACATTTGAGTATGCATGGTTGAGCTTGATCATCGTGATGTTAGCATGGAAGGAGCTGAAGGATTCCCAGTTTCCTCTAGTCGAAGCAGATGTATGTGAAGTTGCACAATATGCCTCACTCTAGCATACCAAGGAGCCATCATGCACATAAGAGAACATGATCTTCTTTGTACTATTGCACATGGACTTACACATACTGGTGAGCCATCATCCCAAGCTATCACCAATTTTGTATGATTGGTATCACAATATAGCAAAGTTTAAGGTAGACTTTCACAAGATATATGTAAAGGCTTGGAAGGATCCGATGGAGACATGGCATCCTCTGCCATATTTGGTCACCAAAGATGACATTATCAAGATAATAAAGGACTGGTTAGTAGAATGGATGACCCCAACCATAGAATACATTGAAGAAAAGAAGGACACCTTGCAACATGCGAGTCGAAGTGGAAAGGACAAAGGAAAAGACACGGAAGAGATAGAGCAAGAGAAGGAACAAGTTACCGAGGACCCTCTTAGCAATGAAGAGGCAACAGAGGAATCATTGTTCATCAATAAGAAGAGGATATTAATGAGCACAAGTATTGCAACAAGAATCCTGCAACTCTTGGGCTACCAACTTTACTTTATCAACTCAGGGTTTTACAAACTGTAGGGTTTAACCCCATACAGAAATTACCTGCATACGAATTCTAAATCACAGAAAAATAAATAATGGGAGAGCATAACACATAAAAACACATATGCACAGAGATTTTCCCCTGGATCCCAAAACCGGGACTACCAGCTTGATTTTTCATTATATTCCTTTCAATGTTACAATACATATTTATACATGTCGAAGCATCCAATACCATGGACCGAAAACCATCACATTCAAACCATGGACTGAAAACCATCGCGTCCAAAAAACATGTGCGAAAATCATGCACAAAACCATAGGTGGGTCCGCCCAACCTAACATAGGGTCCAAAACCAAAATTTTACAGTGCGCTGCCCTGGACCCTATAAAGTGGGGTTACAGGTACCCCTCAAACCCCTTGTTAACTATGTGGAAAGAATATAACACAACCCAACAATATCCCACTTGTTGTTTTCTTTCCATAGGGGGCCACAGGAGAGCTTAGTCATTTTTCCAGCCCTGAAAAGCCCATTGTTTCTCTACACCAAGAGAACTTCTCAGAGCTAACAGATCTTGTCAATGCATCTGCAATATTCTTCAAAGTGTCTACCTTTACCAGCAACACCTTTTTGTCTTCTATCATATCCCTCACAAAGTGATACTGAACATCAATGTGCTTTGTCTTTGAATGATAAGCAGGGTTCTTTGCCAAGAAAATTGCACTTTGGATGTCACAGTCTATCCTTATAGCTCCCTATAACCCCATACTTGAACACAATATCTGCAACCAAACTGCTTCCTTGCTTGCATGAGTGGCTGCCATGTATTCTGCCTCTGTAGTTGATAGTGCCACTACATATTTTTTCTTACTCATCCAACTGACTGCACCTCCAAATAGGTTAAACACATACCCACTTGTAGATCTTCTCTGATCCAGATCTCCAGCCCAGTCTGCATAAACAAAGCCACGGATATCCAACACTCTGTCCAATCCTAGTCTTCCTTGGTAGCACAAACCATAATTACTAGTGCCACGCAAATACCT